>SJXQ01007677.1:446779-627339 GCA_006408695.1 Aepyceros melampus | reverse complement strand
CTGACTTCAGGCTTTACTACAAAGCCACAGTCATCAAGACAGTATGGTACTGGCACAAAGCCAGAAATACAGATCAATGGAACAAAATAGAAAGCCCAGAGATAAATCCACACACCTATGGACAGCTTATCATGTCTAGTTCTAACTGTCCCTTTCTGCCCTGCATACAAGTTTCTCAGGAGACAGGTAAGGTGGTATCGTGCTCACATTTCTTTAATAATTTTTGTTTGTTGTGATTCACACAGTCAAAGGCTTTAGGGTAGTCAATGAAGCAAAACTAAAGGCTTTTTTGCAATTCCCTTACTTTCTCGATGAGAAATGGAGCTTAGTGGTATAACTAGAAATAATTACACTAAGCTTCCACACTGGGTCATGGTTATTATATAAATTATCTGTGATTACATTTCCTCTATACCCCAAGTTTGTTCATAATCTATTTCCTGTGAAAGACATTGCTCAAAATCCTGGCCTTTTAGTTCTCTGGGAAATTTTATTCTGATAGCTTTATCTTAAGTTTCATCAACTTTTCCTATGGCCAAAGTCATACCATAAAACTCCAATTTGGATACTGCTCTACCCCAAAAATATAACAAACATCTCAACGCAATCTCCAGTTTTTAATTTCCTTCTCATTTATTACTCCAGCAACTATTCTCTGTACATTTTGGTTCCTAACACAGTATCTCAGTGGGAATTCTATTCCTCCCATTTATAGGCCTAAATTCTCCAGTGAAACCAAAAACCTGGAAAAATGTAATGGTGGCTTTCTTCATGGCTGCTCTTGGGTTGCTGAGCCTTGGATTGGTACCTCAGTACTAGACAGTGACAGTACTAATCATTTACAGTCCTGTGCATCAGTGATGATTTGACAGCTTGGGCAATCAGTTACTTATGTCAATATTTTCAGCTTTGTGAAACTTCCCATTTCTCCCATCAGCAGAAACTTAAATTTTCTGTTTAGACAGAAAAGAATTGATCAGTATCTCAAATTCCAACTACTAATCTGTGTGTGCCTGCTAGGTTGCTTCAGTTGTATCTAACTGCTTGTGACCCCATGGACTTTAGCCTGCCTGGCTCCTCTGTCCATGGAATTCTCCAGTAAGAATACTGACTGGTGTGGGTTGCTCTGCCCTCCTCCAGGGGATCTTCCAAAAAACAGAGATAAAACCATATCTCTTAAGTCTCCTGCACTGTCAAGCGAGTTCTTTGCTGCTGAGTCACCTGGAAAGCCCTTAACTACCAAACTACAAGCTAGTATAAGTTCCCACCCTTTCCCTATTCTTTCTGCCACAGTACGGCAGTTGTCATTCTTCCCTTCTTAAATAAATCTTAACGTTGACTTTTAAACAATTTTATTCCATTTCCCATTATAGTCAGTATCTTCAGATTTTTCAACTGTATTATCTTTGTCCATATGTATTTATACATCTTAGAAACACTCCAGTATGAACAGAAAATGTCCTTTTCTAAAGGACATGTAAAGAATTAGCTATAATTCTATTTTTTGCATTTTGCAGTCTAATTCTGTAAATAAGTTTTTAAAATCTTTGTTCCTATTTCATCATCTCTCATTTGTACACCTAAGGGTTCAGTTCAGTCACTCAGTCATGTCCGACTCTGCGACCCCATGGACTGCAGCACACCAGGCCTCCCTGTCCATCACCAACTCCCGGAGTTCACTCAGTCTCATGTCCATCAAGTCGGTGATGCCATCCAGCCATCTTGTCCTCTGTCATGCCCTTCTCTTCCTACTTTCAATCTTTCCCAACATCAGGGCCTTTTCAAATGCATCAGTTCTTTGCATCAGGTGGCCAAAGTATTTGAGTTTCAGCTTCAGCATCAGTCTTTCCAATAAATATTCAGGACCAATTTCCTTTAAGATGGACTGGCTGTATCTCCTTGCTGCTCAAGGGACTCTTGCCCAGAATGCTACTGGAGATCAGTGGAGAAATAACTCCAGAAAGAATGAAGGGATGGAGCCAAAGCAAAAACAATATCCAATTGTGGATGTGACTGGTGATGGAAATAAAGTCCAGTGGTGTAAAGTACAATATGACATAGGAATCTGGAATATTAGGTCCATGAATTAAGGACAATTGGAGGTGGTCAAACAGGAGATGGCAAGAGTGAAGGTCAACATTTTAGGAAACAGTGAACTAAAATGGACTGGAATGGGTGAATTTAACACAGATGACCATTATATCTATTACTGTGGGCAGGAGTTATCAGCTTCAGCATCAGTCTTTCCAATAAATATTCAGGACCAATTTCCTTTAAGATGGACTGGCTGTATCTCCTTGCTGCTCAAGGGACTCTTGCCCAGAATGCTACTGGAGATCAGTGGAGAAATAACTCCAGAAAGAATGAAGGGATGGAGCCAAAGCAAAAACAATATCCAATTGTGGATGTGACGGTGATGGAAATAAAGTCCAGTGGTGTAAAGTACAATATGACATAGGAATCTGGAATATTAGGTCCATGAATTAAGGACAATTGGAGGTGGTCAAACAGGAGATGGCAAGAGTGAAGGTCAACATTTTAGGAAACAGTGAACTAAAATGGACTGGAATGGGTGAATTTAACACAGATGACCATTATATCTATTACTGTGGGCAGGAGTTCCTCAGAAGAAATGGAGTAGTCATCATGGTCAACAAAAGAGTCTGAAATGCAGTACACCTAACATTTTATGTGAAACCACCTTGGCAAATGGCATCAGTGATTTCCAAGACACTGCAGTCAGGGGCCATGGCTTAGTCTTCTTGCTTAACCTCTCACTACCCTTCTGAATAAGTAACACTCTCTTTTTAAACACTATCTTCTCTTCAAATTTTATTGTACTTTCTCCAGATATTTTTCCTACTTTCTCAATTCTTTCCAGTGGTCTGTACCATCTTTGAATGTTGAATTTCCTCATGACTTTCCTCTTCCTCAATTCAATTTTCAATTTACTCTTCCTCTTATATATTACTAAAGCTCACCAAAGCCTATAAATACATATTTCTAATACCCTTTTTTGAGCTTTAAATATGTGTGCATATTTATAAAGTATCTGTTTATCTATCTATTCTGTTCTGTATCATCTACCATCTCTCTAGACCACAATTTAAACTCAAGAGCAAAATATCTGTCCATCTGGACCAATTATCTATCCATTTTCCGCAAGGTGCCAGATGTGTGGATTTCTTCTAGAATAGCAGTCTTGTCCCCTCTCTAACCTCTCAATCACTCTCTGATTAAAGAAGACATTATCTGATTGAGTTTTGGAAAATAGAGCAGAGCATGCTTAGCTCAGTCCCCTCCCCCTAACTACTCCATCAGTATGCAGCCTTTTATTTAATCTTATGGAGTTCTCAAGTGCTTCAATTACAAAGATAAGAGATAGAAGTGGATTTCATCTTCTTTTTCCTCATGCTCTTCACCCTTACACATCCACTGACCTTGTACTTCTCCAGACTCTCATTGTTACTGTTCTGTTTCTACCTTCTCTCTCTCCTGATTACTCCAGTGGCATTCTCTCTTCACTTCTTGTATACAGCTCCAATTATCCTTTAAAATGCATAGCTATTAATGTTACCATATCACTTAAACATACTTCCAGTATTTGTAGTTATCTACAGGAAAAACTTCAGACTTTTAATCTGTCTAAAAATTGGTGTACAATTGGATCCTTGTATTTCCCTTTCTTACTATCCACCAGCTTGTTCTTTAAGAATTAGCAGTAGTCTTCTCAGAATTCTTCAATATGCTATATATTTTTACCAACTCAGAATTTTTATGCATCCTATTCCTTTTCTCTGAAACAATCTCAACCTTCTCCATTTAAACCTATTCACTTGGATAATATCTATTATTCTTTCAGATTTTAGTTCTCAGTTAATAGCTAATTCTCATGAAGTGAGTGAAAGTTATTCAGACGTGTCCTATTCTTTGTGACCCATAGACTATACAGTCTGTGGAATTCTCCAGGCCAGAATACTGGAGGGGATAGCTGTTTCCTTCTCCAGGGGGATTCTCATGAAAGTTGTTTATTGATTACTGAAATAGAATAGGTAAACAATCATATGCTCTGTATTGCACTCTGTATTGCATTCTGTACTTTACAGCATATAATGGAAATTCTAACTCTAAGTTAACTATTTATAATGATCTCTGTAGCATTGTCTTCCTTGCTAGACTATAAACCTATAAGGGCAGGGGCTATCTTTTCTCAGGATATCTTTTCTCACGATGGACTCTCCAACATATTGAGTTCAGTATTAATAGCCAACAAGGAAGTAGGAATTTCCCAGAAAATTATGACACAAAGAAGGCAAGGAAAATATGGAAATATGAATGGTTACTTTGCATCTGGTGGAATATAAGTAAAAGAGCAAGTACGAATATCAATGAGGTTGAAATAGCATAAAATAGAAATTTTGTGACTACTGGAATATTTAAATGATGTTCAGTTACGTGTTTCTTTCTTTTCAAGCCACTGTAATTATGTAATTGAATATAAATGATAGTATCCCATCCAAGTACATAATAAAACCATGATCTGAAGTTTCATTTTTGACTTAATAGAATAACTCTTAAGTCAGTTATTTAAAGGTGAATATTTATTGTTGGATCTGAAAAATATTTGAGCTCTAAGGAAGAACAAAATACAAATTAATACATTATTTTTGAAGCACTTGTAGTTTTAATATAAATATCGATTTCTGCCTTAATTTTATTATCAATATATAAAAGATTGATAGATCGATACATATCATATCATTATTGTGAAAGGCCTTTTGCTTTTCTTTGTTAATTAATTCAGGAAGAACATCTTAAAACAAACAGGTTAAAGTTTGATTATCTACCTCATTTTAAATTTATTTGTCTCTTCTTGGGTGTTCCTAATTATTATCCATAAATAATTACTACTACTAGTAGTACTGCTATTACTACTGTGACTAATTTACAGGGACCTGGTAGACTACAGTCCATAGGGTCACACAGAGTCGGCATGGCTGAAGTAACTCAGCACTCATGCACATGTTTATCTACTGCTACTGATAAGAGAGATATATACATTGTTGTTGTTCAGTCACCCAGTTGTGTCTGACTCTTTGCAACCCCATGGACTGTAGCACTCCAGACCTTTCAGTCCCTCACCAACTCCCAAAGCTTGCCCAAGTTCATGTGCATTGCATCAGTGATGCCGTCCAGCCATTTCATCCTCTGACGCCCTCTTTTCCTCCCGCTCTCAATCTCTCTCAGCATCAGGGACTTTTCCAGTGAGTCAACTGTTCATGTTCGATGACCAAAATACTGGAGTTTCAGCTTTAGCATCAGTCCTTCCACAAGTATTCATGGTTTATCTCCTTTAATTAAGATTGACTGGTTTGATCTCCTTGCTGTCCAAGGGACTCTCAGGAGTCTTCCCTTAGCACCACAGTTTAAAGGCACTTTTATTTTATTTTATTTTTTTTTTTTTAGTTTGTTTTGCTTACAATACTGTATTCGTATTGCTACACATCAACATGAATCAGCCACGAGTGTACATGAACTCCCAATTCGTTGGTACTTCAAATAATTTTATATGTACATATATAATTATTGTGCACTTATATCCTAGGGCATATTTAAAGAAACTTTAGCAGGTAGGTCTTGAGATACTATTATTTCCTCCCTTTTCATATGAGGAAAATGAAAAACAGAGGAGATTATGTGGCTTGACCAGAACTTACTTCCAGTAGAAGCAGCGCTGCTTTACAAACTCAGGAATGTGGCTACAGAGCCCATGTGTTTAGCACTATTTTATAATTCCCAGGCACTGTAATGCCAACTCTGCTATCATCTGTTCCAGTCCTGCTTCCACAGTCAGTCCTGATGGAGCTACAGCAACAACTGTGCTGTGTGCAATAGGAAGAACACATGACTTGGAATCCGACAGACCTAAATGGAAAGAATAAATCCTCCCCTCTGTGCCTTCAGGGTGCCATGGGCTTCTCTAAGGCCTAGTCTTCCCATCTGACAAGAGGAAATAGTAGCATCAAGTCTACATAGCCCGCAGCTTGATCTTAAAGAAGGAATGAGATAATTAATATAAAAGTTTTTTTAAGCCACTCTATAAATGTAAGCAATATTGATATATAACTCATCTGCATTAGCACCTAGCGAACAATGAGAACCAGCTGAATTCCCGCTTTGAAACATAACTATAACTCTGTGACCATTAGTTATCCTATCAAATTCATTATCTGTGAAACGGAAATAAAAATTGCTCTTCTCATACATTAAGGTATTCTAGATATTTGTAAGACAGTTTATACATGACAGGAGACATCTATTAATTCCTCAGTAAATGTGACTTCCCTAATACTTTCCCTCAGTGCCCCAGGATTCAATAATCCAAGACAAGATTTTTGGCTTCCTTTTTATGTTTGCTTAGTTTTCTCAATTCTTGTTTATCTCTTAGGCCCTAGAGCTTGGATTATTTTAGCCAAATTATAGTTCTCTCTTTTCCAACTTGGAATGATTGAACTGGACTGATCTCTTTACAAGATTCTTGCTTTTAGTTTGGCCAAAAAATTTGTTCAGGTTTTTTGGTAAGATGCTATGAAAAACCCAAATGAACTTTTTTTGCCAACCCAATACTTTGTTCTTCCTGATTATATACCATTGCTTTATAAATTATCTTTAGGATTATGATTTAACCCACTTTTGAGATGAGGAAAGAGTGGAAACAGTGGCTGACTATATTTTCAGGGCTCAAAAATCACTGCAGATGGTGATTGCAGCCATGAAATTAAAAGATGCTTACTCCTAGGAAGGAAAGTTATAACCAACCTAGACAGCATTTAAAAAGCAGAGACATCACTTTGCTAACGAAGGTCCATCTAGTCAAGGTTATGGTTTTTTCAGTAGTCATGTATGGATGTGAGAGTTGGACTATAAAGAAAGCTGAGCAACGAGGAATTGATGCTTTTGAACTGTGGTGTTGGAGCAGACTCTTGAGAGTCCCTTGGACTGCAAGGAGATCCAACCAGTCCATCCTAAAGGAGATCAGTCCTGGGTGTTCATTGGAAGGACTGATGTTGAAGCTGAAACTCCAATACTTTGGCCACCTGATATGAAAATCTGACTCATTTGAAAAGACCCTGATGCCGGGAAAGATTGAGAGTAGGAGGCAAAGGAGACTACAGAGGATGAGATGGCTGGATGGCATCACCAACTCAATGGACATGGATTTGGGTGGACTCTGGCAGTTGATGATGGACAGGGAGGCCTGGTGTGCTGCAGTCCATGGGGTCACAAAGAGTCAGACACCACTGAGTGACTGAACTGAACTGACAGAGTGCAATGATATCATTACTCTACATAATTTATTTAGAGTGTCCCAAAATATCATTTTCTAAAACTGCCTTTGAACTTGCTTATCTACTAATTTAAGTCTTTCAAAGGTGGTGGAAAATCTGGATGCTCCTCTTCCATTCGATTATTGCAGCAGCAGATGTACCATTGCTAGGAGGGCACCATGAATTCTTCTTTGCTGCCCTTTTCACTGTCAAAGCTTTGTGATCTTGGAGTGGCAGAGCTTTCCTATCTCTTTTAAGTGATGAAGACATTCTTTATTCTAGGAATATAACCTGTCATCTATAGACCTAATGATTTTGTTACAATTGTCAAGAAATTTCAGTTATCCTCTTTGTTTATCAACACTTGAAGTTCCCCATGTTTCTTTGTATACTTTGTTAAGGTAGAATTTTAGGAAAGGGTTCTTTATGATTCTTTGTATCTGCCTGTTTGTCTCTTCAGCTTGGGAGACAGCTAGCAATTTTCACCATGACCTGAACCCTCTAATGGAACTAAGAAGAGTTGTTGATTTTCACCTTGTTCAGTTTGTTTTTTTTTCCTTCTTGTGAGAATGAGGGTAATGACGTCCAAGCTCCATTGTTATTAAAGTACTATTTTGTTTAACCATTCTTCTATTGGAGGGCATATGGGCTGTTTCTAGCTTTTGGCTATTATAAATAAGAGGTGGTGAAGGTGAAATCGCTCAGTTGTGTCCGACTGTTTGCGACCCCGTGGACTGTAACCTACTAGGCTTCTGACATTTATGTGTACATTTTTGTATGACAGTATGTCTTCCCTTTTCTCAGATAAACACTGAGGAGTGCAATTACTGGGTCTTAAGGCAGTTGCATATTTCTTACTAACAACAATTACAAATTATTTTCAAAAATGTCTTTGCCATTTTGCCATTATACATCCTCACCTGCAGTGTGTGAGTGATCCGGTTTCTCCATGTTCTCATCAGGATTTGATGTTTTCACTATTTTTTAAAACCATTCTGTCAGGTATTTAGTGATATCATACTGTGATTTTGATTTACATTTCCTTGTGGCTAATAATATTAACATCTTTTTGTGTGTTTATTTGTTATCTGTATATCCTCTTCAGTGAAATGCCTTTTTATGTCTTTAGCTCATTTGGTAATTGTACTATTTGTTTTTTTACAGTTGACTTTGAGAATTCTTTATATATTCTAGATTTTAGTTCCTTGTTGGATACGTGTTTGCAGGTTTCACAGTCTATAGCTTATCTTTTTATCCTCTTGCCAGGGTCTTTGCAACGCAAAAGCTTTTAATTTTGAGAAACTCTAATTTTTCAGTTTTCCTCCAATGGAATGTGTTTTCAGTGTCGGTTCTAAGAACTCTTCGCCTAGTCCTCCGTTCCGTTCCATTCAGTCGCTCAGTCGTGTCCGACTCTTTGCGACCCCATGAATCGCAGCACACCAGGCCTCCCTGTCCATCACCAACTCCCGGAGTTCACTCAGACTCACGTCCATCGAGTCAGTGATGCCATCCAGCCATCTCATCCTCTGTCGTCCCCTTCTCCTCCTGCCCCCCATCCCTCCCAGCATCAGAGTCTTTTCCAGTGAGTCAACTCTTCACATGAAGTGGCCAAAGTACTGGAGCTTCAGTTTTAGCATCATTTCTTCCAAAGAAATCCCAGGGTTGATCTCCTTCAGAATGGACTGGTTGGATCTCCTTGCAGTCCAAGGGACTCTCAAGAGTCTTCTCCAACACCACAGTTCAAAAGCATCAATTCTTCGGTGCTCAGCCTTCTTCACAGTCCAACTCTCACATCCATACATGACCACAGGAAAAACCATAGCCTTGACTAGATGGACCTTAGTCGGCAAGTCCTAGCCTCCAGAAATTTTCTGTTTCTGGGTTCTCTATTCTGATCTCCTGACACCAATCTATCCTCTGCTCTGGTGTGCTGTCCTGACTGTTACACCTATAAAGTAAACCTTACTATCAGAGTGATTCTTTCTACTTTATTTTTCTTTGTCAAGATGGTTTATCTTTTTACAAGTTTCAAAAGTAAAATATAAAGGCACTCTTGTAAAGTATTTCAAACAGTAATAGATTCATATATTTTGAGGGGAGTATATTTTAGTAACTCTTAAAGAAAAATTCCCTTTTCAATCACAGAGGACGGTATATATTTGTTTCCCAAATGTTTGTCCTTGGTGATGGGCTTGATGCTTCTAGCTCTATATAATGGCTGAAATGACTAAGGCTTTACATTGTGTAACTGAAAAGACTTGAACTAAAAAAGTGGCCCTAGGTGGCCTTCTCACTTTGTAGTGGTAAGATCATGCTGCTTTGCTTCATCACAGCAACATAGAATGGCCAGGGGCCTAATCTATTGTGTAGTGTGACTGGGAAGAAGCGTGGAGCAATTTTGAAAAAGCAGCCTTTTGAACAGTGTTATTCCTAGATACTTAGAGAGGGAATTAACCTTAGCACCTAGCCTCCAGAAATTTTCTGTTTCTGGGTTCTCTATTCTGATCTCCTGACACCAATCTATCCTCTGCTCTGGTGTGCTGTCCTGACTGTTACACCTATAAAGTAAACCTTACTATCAGAGTGATTCTTTCTACTTTATTTTTCTTTGTCAAGATGGTTTATCTTTTTACAAGTTTCAAAAGTAAAATATAAAGGCACTCTTGTAAAGTATTTCAAACAGTAATAGATTCATATATTTTGAGGGGAGTATATTTTAGTAACTCTTAAAGAAAAATTCCCTTTTCAATCACAGAGGACGGTATATATTTGTTTCCCAAATGTTTGTCCTTGGTGATGGGCTTGATGCTTCTAGCTCTATATAATGGCTGAAATGACTAAGGCTTTACATTGTGTAACTGAAAAGACTTGAACTAAAAAAGTGGCCCTAGGTGGCCTTCTCACTTTGTAGTGGTAAGATCATGCTGCTTTGCTTCATCACAGCAACATAGAATGGCCAGGGGCCTAATCTATTGTGTAGTGTGACTGGGAAGAAGCGTGGAGCAATTTTGAAAAAGCAGCCTTTTGAACAGTGTTATTCCTAGATACTTAGAGAGGGAATTAACCTTAGCCCCATGTGTTTGATTTCTCTGGCGTCAGAAAGACTCATGTTACACTGATGTCCACCCAAATTTGCAGATAAAGTGATTAAACAGAAGTGTTCCTGAATTATCATTTCCAGAACTGTATCAAATTATTATACACAGGATATTCCTAGTGCCAGGAAATAACACATCTCTCTTCAGCTTATTTCAAGCTGGAATTATGTCTCACTGCCTACCAGGGACTAAATGACCCTCATACTGATCCATATTTGGAACTCTTTGGCAGGAAAATTGCTTCATTAAGGGGCATTGCATCCTAGAGTAGGCAGCATTTTGTATAGTGGATATTGGAGGAAAATAAACTTTCTGTGGCAGTAATTTGGGGAGATTTTATGAAAAATAATAGTTTCAATAAAAGTCCAAATACATTCCCTCTGCTACATCATTCAGCTTCACAAACAGTATATGAAAAGACAGGGAAATATGCCTTAGAGTAAAAAATTATGTAAAAGTGGAATCAAGAAATTTAAACTAATTATTTCTGTTAAATAACTGTAGAAAGACACTTGAGAAGGTATCAACTTGATCTACATTTTCCAAAGTGAGATATATGTAGGAAAGTTATCAATAGAAGAGAATGTCATTGACTTTTATCACTCAGAATCCTCTTTGCACCATTTCATTTGGAGAGATACTTCTCTGCTCATTTAAATCGTGGGGTTCTGGTAGAGACTATTGATCACAATGCTCTTTATCCTTGACGATATTACCCAGTTAGGCCAGTCACAGAATTTCAGGCCCCACCCATAGCAATGTTTCCATTATGAGCCAGATTGATCAGGCTCATTTTCTAAGACTTTCAGCTGAGACTGACTGATAAGTATCTGACAGGTAAGTCTGCATACTTGGAGTTGGTATGCTAGACTCTTAGAGAAAGTAAGTCTGAAAAAATGAAAGAGACATGATTCTTTGTATCTATTTTCCCCTTGAGATTAGTTATACCTTATTTTATTTTTTGTTTTGTTAGTCTAGCCAAGAAATGTTTTTAAGGAGTGCTCCTTAAAAAAAAGCTTTTAGAATCCCTTTAAATAATGAACCCACACTTGTCAAATGGGTTGGACCTGCTGCAAATCAGCTGTAAAGAAACTGATCCTGTGGGTCACCAGGGAGGTTTCAGACTCAAACATCACATCATAAATCCCACTACTTTAATCTTTCCTTGAGTTGAAAACCAGATGTCCAGGAGTCCTAGGATATAAAGACTGAGCTTTCCCAGTTCAGCTGTTAATCAACTGTAGTTCCACATCACTAATATTTTATTTTAAAAGACTTTATCCTGTTTGCACCTGTCATATAATTGTATGACAGTTTGTCTCTGATCTTTAGGGGAAATTGTGGAACAGATTGCTGGGTGGTTGGTTTCAGTGCTAGTGTTCTAGGGATGGAACTTCCTTCCAGAACTTTTTGTCCTGGTCTTGACATGCAAGGCATTGTTTAGCATCTTATTCAATAACCACAAGAACAAACATGTAACTCTCTTATTCTAAAGCATTACCTCTGTGGTCAATATGTGTTTTGAGAAGCACCGATGAGGGCAAAGGAGGAGAGTAGCTGCAGGTCAGATACAACTATTAGATACTTTTTTTTCAGGTATTGTATTATTTAAATAAACATTTTATTTTAGAACTGTTTCAGATTTACAGAGAAATTAGACAGATGGTTTTGAGAGTTTCCATACTTTCTAGGCTTAGTTTACCCTTTTATTAGCATCTAATTTAGTGTGGTACTTTTGTTATCATTAATGAATCAATATTTATAAATTATTATTAGCTAAAGTTAAGAGTTTATTGTGGCCTCTGAGTTTTTCCTAGTGTCCTTTTACTATCTCAAGCTCTCAATCATGATAGCACATTACATTCAGTCATGCATCATCTTAAACTACTCTTGAATATGACAGTTTCTCAGCCTTATTTTCTTTTGATGATCTTTACAGTTTTGTGGTGTGCTTGCCAGATATTTTCTGATATGTTTATTTACTGAGATGTATATGATGTTTTTCTTACAATAAGACAAAAGTTTTATGTTTTTTGAAGTAAGACCACAGAGTTAAGTGCCATTCTCATCACATTATGCCATAAGTACATACTACCAATATGACTTAGCACTATTTGTGTTAACCTTGGCATCTGGCTGAGGGAGAGTTTATCAGATTCCTCCATTGTAAATTTAATCTTTTCCCTTCATTTCCATGCAAACAAGTATAGTCAATTTATTTTGACAACAGAGCAAAAGCAATTCAATGGAAATCTTATAATCCTTACAGTGAATGGTGAGGATTTGTATTTATCTGGCTAAGAGTTTGACTGTGTGTAATGTTTTCATAGCTACGTGTACTAGAGGCTTCAATTAATTTAAGTATCTTTGCTTCCATGTCCCCTTTGACTTTGGGTTTCCTTAAAAAACTGCTCCTAGGAGGGATTCTGAGTCTTGTCTTTCAGCTATAATCCACTGTTAGAATGGAGCCCTGTTGGTGTGGTGGAAAGGTATAGGAAGGGATATATTCTATAATCTTTTGATTAAATCTCTATTTTTGTGATCTTGTGTCTCTGTGCTGCAACCTTCATAAATATTTCTGTAGTAGTATAGCTTTAAAAAAAAAAAAATTTTCCCTTAGATGAGATAGGAAATTAGAGGCTGGATTCTGAATAAATCATGTTCCCAAACTGGGATAAGGATTTGTTAATTTTTTTTCCTCATTGGATAATAGACAATACTTACAGAGAACATTCTGAGAATATCTGACAATAATTTCCCTTCTCTCTTCCATATCAGAGTCACAGGGGATCTTTTTAGTATATTACCTTAAAGAACTCCTAGAGGAAAACATAGAACACACTCTGAAAAAAATCACAGAACATTTTCAATCCATCTCCCAAAATAATGGAAATATAAACAAAACTTTAAAAATGGGGCTTATTTAGCTTATCTTCGACAAAGGAGGCAAGAATATACAGTGGATCATGTACACTCATGGCTAATTCATGTCAATGTGTAACAAAACGAATACAGTATTGTAAAGCAAAACAAACTAAAAAATAAAAATTAATTAAAAAAAAAAAAAGACAATCTTTTTAACAAGTGGTGCTGGGAAAACTGGTCAACCACTTGTAAAAGAATGAAATTAGATCACTTTCTAACACCATACACAAAAATAAACTCAAAATGGATTAAAGATCTAAACGTAAGACAAGAAACTATAAAACTCTTAGAGGAGAACATAGGCAAAACACTCTCTGACATAAATCACAGCAGGATCCTCTATGATCCACCTCCCAGAATACTGGAAATAAAAGCAAAAATAAACAAATGGGATCTAATTAAAATTAAAAGCTTCTGCACAACAAAGGAAACTATAAGCAAGGTGAAAAGACAGCCTTCTGAATGGGAGAAAATAATAGCAAATGAAGCAACTGACAAACAACTAATCTCAAAAATATACAAGCAGCTTATGCAGCTCAACTCCAGAAAAATAAATGACCCAATCAAAAAATGGGCCAAAGAACTAAATAGACATTTCTCCAAAGAAGACATACGAATGGCTAACAAACACATGAAAAGATGCTCAACATCACTCATTATCAGAGAAATGCAAATCAAAACCACAATGAGGTACCATTTCACACCAGTCAGAATGGCTGCGATCCAAAAGTCAACAAGCAATAAATGCTGGAGAGGGTGTGGAGAAAAGGGAACCCTCTTACACTGTTGGTGGGAATGCAAATTAGTACAGCCACTATGGAGAACAGTGTGGAGATTCCTTAAAAAATTGCAAATAGAACTGCCTTATGATCCAGCGATCCCACTGCTGGGCATACACACCAAGGAAACCAGAATTGAAAGAGACACGTGTACCCCAATGTTCATTGCGGCACTGTTTATAATAGCCAGGACATGGAAGCAACCTAGATGTCCATCAGCAGATGAATGGATAAGAAAGCTGTGGTACATATACACAATGGAGTATTACTCAGCTATTAAAAAGAATACATTTGAATCAGTTCTAATGAGGTGGATGACGCTGGAGCCGATTATACAGAGTGAAGTAAGCCAGAAAGAAAAACACCAATACAGTATACTTACACATATATACGGAATTTAGAATGATGATAATGATAAACCTGTATGCAAGACAGCAAAAGAGACACAGATGTATAGAACAGCCTTTTGGACTCTGTAGGAGAGGGAGAGGGTGGGATGGGTTGGCAGAGTGGCAGTGTAACATGTGTGATATCATAAGTGAAACGAATCGCCAGTCCAGGTTTGATGCAGGATGCAGGATGCTTGGGACTGAAGCACGGGGATAATCCGGAGAGAGGGTGTGGGGCGGGAGGGTGGAGGTGGGGGTCAGGATTGGGAGTTCATGTACACTCGTGGCTGATTCATGTCGATGTGTAGCAAAACGAATACAGTATTGTAAAGCAAAATAAATAAATAAATAAATAAATAAATAGAAAATTTAAAAAATAAATAAAAATGGGGCTTATTTAAAAACTATTGCACAGCAAAGGAAATAATAAATAAAACAAAAAGACAATCCACTGATTGGGAGAAAATATTTGCAAATGATGTGACTGATAGATTAGTCTCCAAAATTTACAAGCAGCTTAAGATACTTAACAGAATCAAAACAAAAAACTCACTCAAAAAATGGGCAGAAGATCGCAATAGACATTTTTCCAGAGATCACATACAGATGGCCAACAGGCATATGAAAAGATGTTAGGCATTGCTAGTTATTAGAGAAATGCACATCAAAAGTTCAATGAGATATCACCTCACACCAGTCAGAATGGTTATCATCAAAAATCCACAAAAAACAAATGATGGAGAGGGAGAGAAGGGAAGCCTCTTACACTGTTGGGGGGAATGTAAATTGGTACAGCCACTATGGAGAACTGTATGGAGTTGACATCTTAGGAGTTGACAGATACCTCAGGGGGCTTGCACTGCAATACTTGGGTTCACTTCTTTCTGTGGCTCTTACCTCTCCTGAGGGATTTTGTCCTACAAGTCTAATCACTTTGAAATTTGCAAATTCCTATCTCAGAATTAGCATAAAAGTCAATTACTTTAACTGGAGTCCCAAATATTTCCATTATTTTTATTTTCTTGAGCTGTATCAATATATGTCTGTATTTGAAAGGATATTCAACCATGTTTTGCATGATATTTTATGGTCTTGGAAAAACATCTTACACAAAATATGGACAGTGTGCACACAATAGTAATCAAGAGAAATGCTTGTTAATTCCAGTATTTTTAAAAAACATTTAAGCAAAAATAGATCTGTCAATATTTTAAAATAAATTTTATTGCCTTGAGCTTTCTATTAATAAGGGTTTATTTAAATCCTGTGATATTTTGGGAATTCCACTTTTTAAAAAATGTGTATTAGCAAACTGAGAAATAGTAACCCTAAAAAGATTATATATGTAGCACCTTTGAAATAAGGATTATAAACAAATAAAAAGAGAATTTTGAAAGAAGTATTTTTGAAAGAACTATTTCCATGTGATACTGTATAGCTTAGTGTAGTGGAATGGTGTGAAGGTAGGTAAGTGGGGAAAAATGTCAGTTCAATACTACTTACCTATTAAATTCATTTTTCCCTTAAATTCCTTCAATTAAAAAAAAAGACCCATGAATCTAATCTGTATTAATTTTACATATTAAGCTTTATTTAGAACCCAATTTAGACTGTATACATTTCTAGTAATAGTGTAAATTTATTTGAGATTTATTTATTTATACATGTCTTATAATGGTTAACTAATTTATTTTAAATATATATGTGGAGAAAGAGAAGAGGGAGAGAGAAAGAGAGAAAATTTAGAGAACATGCTTTAGCCATAATAACATGGCTGAAAGAAACCCATTTTAGTGAAAATAAATTATTAAATTATGTCTCCTGCACAAGAAAAGTCAGTTAAATCTTTTGGAATTCAGTGTTTGGTGACTGATTAAGCTTTTCTCTGATTTCAAGATTCTATCTGTAAATGGTATAGCATTATCTATGTTCCTTATATCACCTTGAATGTTAAGAAAACTTATTTGAAGAAATATCTCTAATAATCACACACAAAAATGTTTATACATTCCATAATCAATGTGTCCAAATATTTATTTTAAATAAAGTTTAGTTTAAATTTCACATTTTACAGGTCTACTTATTACTATTTTAAAAACTAACTACTATAATTTGTTATTGCATAGTATTACACATGTACACACAAATTATTGCAGACAGGAGCTACTCCTTTTTTTGTAGCTGGATCATTTTCTGAAACAAAGGTCAGTAACTTCCCATAATTAGATGTTATGAAGAATAGTACTAGGTTATGGCAATTTTAGCAGGCATTTTCTTCTTCCTAAATAGTTAATTGAGGATAATTGAAGAAAGTAAAGGAATGCCTTGGTGAGTGTTAGTTGGAATATTACTTTATAGGAATGAAGCCTACTGTGGAAAATTGTGAAAGAGATGGGAATACCAGACCACCTAACCTGTCTCTTGAGAAACCTATATGCAGGTCAGGAAGAACTGGACATGGAACAACAGACTGGTTCCAAACAGGAGAAGGAGTATATCAAGGCTGTATATCGTCACCCTGCTTATTTAACTTATATGCAGAGTACATCATGAGAAACACTGGACTGGAAGAAACACAAGCTGGAATCAAGATTGCTGGGAGAAATATCAATAATCTCAGATATGCAGATGACACCACCTTTATGGCAGAAAGTGAAGAGGAACTAAAAAGCCTCTTGATGAAAGTGAAAGAGGAGAGTGAAAAAGTTGGCTTAAAGCTCAACATTCAGAAAATGAAGATCATGGCATCTGGCCCCATCACTTCATGGAAAATAGATGGGGAAACAATGGAAACAGTGTCAGACTTTATTTTTTTTGGCTTCAAAATCACTGCAGATGGTGACTGCAGCCATGAAAGTAAAAGACACTTGCTCCTTGGAAGGAAAGTTATGACCAACCTAGATAGTATTTTGAAAAGCACAGATATTACTTTGCCAACAAAGGTCCATCTAGTCAAGGCTATGGTTTTCCAGTGGTCATGTATGGATGTGAGAGTTGGGCTGTGAAGAAAGCTGAGCGCTGAAGAATTGATGCTTTTGAACTGTGGTGTTGAAGAAGACTCTTGGGAGTCCCTTGGACTGCAAGGAGACCCAACCAGTCCATTCCAAAGGAGATCAGCCCTGGGTGTTCTTTGGAAGGAATGATGCTAAAGCTGAAACTCCAGTACTTTGGCCACCTCATGCGAAGAGTTGACTCATTAGAAAAGACCCTGATGCTGGGAGGAACTGAGGGCAGGAGGAAAAGGGGACGACAGAGGATGAGATGGCTGGATGGCATCACCGACTCGATGGACATGAGTTTGAGTGAAGATCTCCCATCAGCAGGAGATGGTGATGGACAGGGAGGCTGGTGTGCTGCGATTCATGGGGTCACAAAGAGTCGGACATGACTGAGTGACTGAAGTGAACTGAACTGAACTGAAGGCAACATAAAAGCTGCAAAAGAATAATAACACTAAATTAAAGAACATTCTTTAGAAGTTCAAAGTGAAAACTAAAATGGTTAGATATTAACATTCTCTATTATGGCTTCCCTGGTGGCTCAGAGGTTAAAGCGTCTGCCTCTAATGCGGGAGACCCTGGTTTGATTCCTGGGTCGGGAAGATCCCCTGGAGAAGGAAATGGCAATCTACTCCAGTATTCTTGCCTGGAGAATCCCATGGATGGAGAAGCTTAGTAAGTTACAGTCTATGGGGTCGCAAAGAGTCGGACACGACTGAGCGACTTCACCTTCACCTTCACCTTCATTATGTCTTTCAGAAAATATTCCATATTCACTTCAGTAAAAACAAGCTTACAAGGAAGCTTAACGAAGAACTTATTAGAGGTATTACTTCTCTTTTTCCTTTTATTATAATTATTACTTTCATCATTTATTTTAATTACTAGATTTCAAATAATAAAACAGGTATAGAAAATTAACTTGATAATAGAAGAGTAAGAATTTTTCACACAGGCTTAAATACACAAACACACTAGTACATACACACACACTCTCACATACCCACATACATTTTTTTACTCATCAAACAGAATCAATTTTAATATCACCAATTTAATATTTAATATTAAATTAAATATTTAAAATTTAATTTGATTTTTGTGCTTTTTAACTTGGTTTAACAAATATAAATCATTCTACATGGTTAATGCTCTATGTGAATAATGTCTCCATTGAATGCAATTTTAAGCTGTCTGTCTCCCTAAAGGCAACAAATATGAGCTTTGCATGTATATTTTCAATCTAATTTTTTGATTTCTTATATATAATATATAATATTTGCTTTTTCAGTTTGTGGAAATGTTATCAGAGTTTATTATTCTTTTATTTCACTAAGTATACATTTTTTTTTTTTTTTGAGATTTACCGTATGGAGGGAGGCAGTCAGACAGACAGATAGATATATCTCATTCATCCCTATTTCTGGTTGTAGTTTTCACTCTGACATTTCCAGCCTATATCTCTTATGTTGTGTATTATGGCTCTCACTTTAACAGAATAAATCTAGAATTTTTCATGTAAACTTTGCATTGCTGCTGCTGCTAAGTCGCTTCAGTCGAGTCTGACTTTGTGCGACCCCAGAGATGGCAGCCCACCAGGCTCCCCCTTCCCTGGGATTCTCCAGGCAAGAACACTGGAGTGGGTTGCCATTTCCTTCTCCAATGCATGAAAGTGAAAAGTGAAAGTGAAGTCGCTCAGTTTTGTCAGACTCTTAGCGACCCCATGAATTGCAGCCTACTAGGCTCCTCCGTCCATGGGATTTTTCCAGGCAAGAGTACTGGAGTTGGGTGCCACATTAACAGGCTTTAATTGGTGAGTTTATTCAGTTTACATATTTTCTTATAATTTTTTAAAAAATCTTTCTTTTTCTGTGTTTTATTTACAACATATTTCATTTTATTTTTCTTATCCCTTTTTTATTGAATTGGTATTCTTTTATTTTCTCACAAGTTAAAAGCTTATTTATTCTATACTTTCTAATTAAGAACCTATGATGAAATATTTAATCTGTATTTTATACATGTGTATATTCATCTATTTATTATAGTAGAAAATTAATTGATCTTTTTTAGTTTATACTTAAAGAACTTTGGTGGTGGTGGTTTAGTCGCTAAGTCGTGTCCGACTCTTGTGACCCCATGGACTGTAGCCTGCCAGGCTCCTCTGTCCATGGCAAAGATACTGGAGTAGGTTGCTATTTCCTTCTCCAGAGAATCTACCTGACCCAGGAATTGAACCTGGGTCTCTCACAATGAAGGCCAATTCTTTACCTACCGAACTACAAAGGAAGCCCCCAAGGACTTTATTGTTTCATAAATTCCCTGAAAGTTTTTTTCATATCTTCATGTGATATTTGTATTCATCTTTTTTGGCGCTTTTAGTTTCTAAAGAAAAATAAAATTATGTATAATCATCTGGCTAAAATGATTTATCTATTTATTTATCAGTATAATTTGGTTTATCATGTTTTTTCCCCGTGTACTTTGTTTTCTTGCCAAGTCCTTCATTTTTCCTAATTTCTTAAATTATAGTTCAGTTTGGTATAGAATACTTGATTGACAATATTTTTACTATGTACTTCAAAGATATTATTATTTTTTCCTTCAAGTAACCTTAGGATGAGAAATATGCTTAATTTTCATTGGTGTATTTTTGGGGCACTTAGATTTTTAATTTGATAGCCTTTCTTTTTTTAAGTTTCTCAAATCTTTTATTTATTTATTTATTTTTAATTTTTCATTTATCCATTTTAATTGGAGGCTAATTACTTTACAATATTGTATTGGTTTTGCCATACACTGACATGAATTAGCCATGGGTGTACATGTGTTCCCTATCCTGAACCTCCCTCCCACCTCCCTACCCATCCTATCCCTCAGGGTCATCCCAGCACACCAACCCTGAGTGCCCTGTCTCATCCATTGAACCTGGACTGGTGATCTGTTTCACATATGGTAATATACATGTTTCAATGCTATTCTCTCAAATTATCCCACCCTCGCCTTTTCCCACTGAGTCCAAAAGTCTGTTCTTTACATCTGTGTCTCTTTTGCTGTCTCCCATATAGGGTTATTGTTACCATCTTTCTAAATTCCATATATATGTGTTAGTATACTGTATTGGTGTTTTACTTTCTGACTTACTTCACTCTGTATAATAGGCTCCAGTTCCTTTTAAAAGCTAATCTTAACTTTTAGTCTTAGACTTTGAGATTCCAAAGTTTCATAGAAATATGCTTAAGATTTATTTTTTCAATCTAAGGATTTAGGTATTTCTTTAATTCGGGAATTGTTGGCTATTGTCTCATTAAAAATGGCCTTTTTTGCACTCTTCCATCCCATTGCTCTTCTACTCCTCTATTCACTACTCTGCTAATTCAAATAAATCTACTCTGGATCTTCTAAATCTATCCGTTGTCTGTCAAATACTAAATCAAATATATATAGTAATTTGCCTATTGAGGTTTATTATGATATAATTTTAATTTTTGTTTTTAAGAATCCATCTTATTTTTTTCTTAAAACCTGCCTTTCCTGTTGTAAAATATTGATCCTCTTCTGTATTATCTCATTTTATCTTCTTGAATATTTGTAACATAATATATAGTCAATTAAAGTTTTCTGTTGGTTCAGTTCAGTCACTCAGTCGTGTCCAACTCTTAGAGACTCCATGAATTGCAGCACGCCAGGCCTCCCTGTCCATCACCAACTCCCAGAGTTCACTCAAACTCACGTCCATTGAGTCAGTAATGCCATCCAGCCATCGCATCCTGTCATCCCCTTGTCCTCCTGATCCCAATCCCTCCCAGCATCAGAGTCTTTTCCAAAGTTTTCTTTGAATTGTTCCAATATATCTAGTTCCTTGACTTACAGTTCTCTCATTGTGGATCTATCAACAGTCAGTCACCTTTCATTGAACTTCATTATAAATTTTATAATTTAATTTTGTGAGTATCCTGTATGGGATAAATCTGGACTCTGAAAAGCACTAGGAATTATAAGGACTGCACCATTGGACCATTTTTCATACTGCTACCATGTCTTTATATTTCATCAGTTTGGGGCAAGGTATACCATCTGTTTATATATGCAGGCTTCTTGTTCTGCAGAGGTAGTGTGAATGTAGCCTCAAAACTCTACCCAGTACAACTTCAGATACTTGTTTTTTCCTGTTCAGAATCTGGAGCAGTAAACCTAAGTGAGCAGGTAAAAATGCCATTTGACATACTAAATATCAATGATTCTTGAATCTGTACATGGTATTGAGGGATTTTGTTTTTGATTTTCAGCCTTTTGTACAATGTTCAAATCCTAGGTGTAATTCCCTTATGCCAGGTTGAAATTCTTCCATCATCAATCCTGTGATTTACTTGCCTTCAACATCCTTTCAACAATCAAAAAGCTATTGATTGCTATTCTATTCAGTAGTTAACTTATTTATTTGAACAAAGATGAAGAATAATTCTTTAGTTAAATCTGACAATTAAATAGAAGTAAAGTTCACAAATTTCTGCTATTTTATATATAAAAATATACTTTTTATGCATTTATTTGAACAACTTTAGGTGCAAACAATTAGCTGGAAATCTTCTTATCCACAATGAATATATAAATTTTAGTTATGTATATAATTATGTATATATCATCAATTTTCAGGGGTGTTTGGCAAAGAAAACTTTGATTTCACCATGACATTTACACAGCACACAAATGTAAGGAAAGGGACCAAATATGAGAACACATATTGAAAACAAAAATGTATTCATATTTGGTTATGATTTAGTATCTTAGATTTGTTTATAAGGTCAATTAGATGAAATCTTATTTAATAACTAGCTCTTGAATTAATAGACATTTAAACAATAAAGACTCTAAACCTATTTGCTTCAGGGTCAGCCAGATACATCATCTATCTTTTTCATCAAAAGGAATACTGTCCTTCTCATAGTAGTTATGATAAGAACAATCCTAATAAGTTTGTTACTATCAAGAAACAGAGGAGAAATCAGAGAAATAAGATATTCCTTATAGTTATCTACCAATTAAGATTTAGTCAATTTGCAACACAGGAGTATATATGTTAGGCCATGAGCTCATCCCATTTCCCATTATACCATAAATAAATAGATTAACAAGTAAATTTACCTAATTTTGTTGGATAGTTTTTATTGTTAATATGTTTCACTTTGAAGAGAGGTTTTTTTTTTTTTTCATGATTCTTAGAAATGAGCTTAAGACATTGGTTTTGAAGTGAACTACATATCAATTCTCTTTTGAAACAGTTGGTCAATTAGCATGACTTAAAGTCAAGAATAATCATGAGTCATAATTTACAGAGTAAGAATGCAGGAAAGAAATGATTAATTATATCTAAAACTTTTAAGATTTATCACTTTCAAAAAAGTGTGGTGTTCAAGTATATAAACTTTATAAATTTAAGGCTTTACATCTCCCTTAGTTCAGTTCAGTTCAATTCAGTTCAGTCACTCAGTCGTGTTCTACTCTTAGCGACCCCATGAATTATAGCACGCCAGGACTCTCTGTCCATCACCAACTCTCGAAGTTCACTCAAACTCATGTCCATAGAGTCGGTGATGGCATCCAGCCATCTCATCCTCGGTCATCCCCTTCTCCTCCTGCCCCCAATCCCTCCCAGCATCAGGGTCATTTCCAATGAGTCAACTAACTCTTCGCATGAGGTGGCCAAAGTATTGGAGTTTCAGCTTCAGCCTCAGTCTTTCCAGTGAACACCAGGACTGATTTCCTTTAGGATGAACTGGTTGGATCTCCTTGCAGTCCAAGGGACTCTCAAGAGTCTTCTCCAACAACACAGTTCAAAAGCATCAATTCTTTGGCACTCAGCTTTCTTCACAGTCCAACTCTCACATCCATACATGACCACTGGAAAAACCATAGCCTTGACTAGATGGACCTTTGTTGGCAAAGTAATATTTGTGCTTTTCAATATGCTATCTAAGTCGGTCATAACTTTCCTTCCAAGGAGTAAGCATCTTTTAATTTCATGGCTGCAATCACCATCTGCAGTGATTTTAGAGCCCCACAAAATAAAGTCTGACACTGTTTCCACTCTTTCCCCTTCTATTTCCCATGAAGTGATTGGACCAGATGCCATGATCTTCATTTTCTCAATGTTGAGCTTTAAGCCAACTTTTTCACTCTCCTCTTTCACTTTCATCAAGAGGCTGTTTAGTTCCTCTTCACTTTCTGCCATAAAGGTGGTGTCATCTGCATATCTGAGGTTATTGATATTTCTTCCAGCAATCTTGATTCCAGCTTTTGCTTCTTCCAGCCCAGCGTTTCTCATGAGGTATTCTGTATAAAGGACAGAAATGGTATGGACCTAACAGAAGCAGAAGGTATTAAGAAGAGGTGGCAAGAATATACAAAAGAACTATACAAAAAAGATCTTCACAACCCGGATAATCACGATGGTGTGATCACTCACCTAGAGCCACACTCCTGGAATGTGAAGTCAAGTGGGTCTTAGAAAGCATCACTATGAACAAAGCTAGTGGAGGTGATGGAATTCCAGTTGAGCTGTTTCAAATCCTGAAAGATGATGCTGTGAAAATGCTGCACTCAATATGCCAGCAAATTTGGAAAACTCAGCAGTGGCCACAGGATTGGAAAAGGTCAGTTTTCATTCCAATCCCACAGAAAGGCAATGTCAAAGAATGCTCAAACTACCGCACAGTTATATCTCCCTTAGTACATATAAAGTAAGTTATAAGATACCAATTAGATATTGAGTTCAGTCCAGTCGTTCAGTCGTGTTCAACTCTTTGCAACCCCATGAATTGCAGCGCGCCAGGTCTCCCTGTCCATCACCAACTCCCAGAGTTCACTCAAACTTATGTCCATAGAGTTGGTGATGCCATCCAGCCATCTCATCCTCTATAGTCCCCTTCTCCTCTTGCCCCCAATCCCTCCCAGCACCATAGTCTTTTCCAATGAGTCAGTTCTTTGCAGGAGTTGGCCATTAAGTTGGGGCAAATATTTAAAGGTTGGATTAAAATGGCTAAGTCAATTAATGTATATAAAGTAAGTTATAAGATACCAATTAGATATTGAGTTCAGTCCAGTCGTTCAGTCGTGTTCAACTCTTTGCAACCCCATGAATTGCAGCGCGCCAGGTCTCCCTGTCCATCACCAACTCCCAGAGTTCACTCAAACTTATGTCCATAGAGTTGGTGATGCCATCCAGCCATCTCATCCTCTATAGTCCCCTTCTCCTCTTGCCCCCAATCCCTCCCAGCACCATAGTCTTTTCCAATGAGTCAGTTCTTTGCAGGAGTTGGCCATTAAGTTGGGGCAAATATTTAAAGGTTGGATTAAAATGGCTAAGTCAATTAATGCAGTCAACAAAATATTTTTTGAGGAATTAGACTGTATAAAATTTGTGGCATTAATTGGGGATACAAATTTTTGAGACATAACTCCTATTTTAATGAGATGAATTCTACTGGAAAGAAGCTCTTTGAGGAAGTATTAATTAATAAATACTTATTGTATTTAAGATAATAATAAACAATGATAAATTAATTACTGGAATAAAATGAAGAAGGATATGAGAAAACTAATGAGGTGATGTGTGAAATGAGATGTGTAGGGGTGTATGGAATGAAAAGAAGTGAAGGAAAGAGAAAGAATTATTGTATGATTAAGAAAATGAGAAATTAAATAAACAAGAAATCAAGTGTAGGATAATAAAACATAGTAAAAATCATCAAAATGTGAGTCGTTTCCTAAACAATGATTGATTCTATAAAATTTTAATTTTTATTATATGACTTTATTCTAATACGGGATATTACTAGCCAAACCATAAATCATTTTTTACTAATATTTTGAAAGAATTGTCACTATTATTTTGTAATGCAGTACTGTATTTAACATTGAGAATCTCTGATGTTCTAAAGATTTACAGATGTAAAACTCTTGTCAAATAGTAGTATTTCTTTTGTCTTTTATAAATATTTTAGATCCAAAGTTGTGATTGGGAGTATTATACATATCAAAATGAAGGAATTCTTATATAAAAGCAGAAGAAACAAAAAAGTTTAGCAATCTCAACAATCTGACATAGATATGGGTTTTTTGTGGAGTTTTAAATTTTTATCCCCCTTGACAAAATAATGTAGTACAATTTTCTCAGTTCTCTCCATGGGGATAATTTTTAAACTGAGTGAAATATACAATAAAAAGCATCAAATACAAATGTCAAAAATTTTTGAAATATAAATATCAAAAAGCTCTCAAGACAGTGAAGAAGCAGAGGCAAAATCTAAAAGAATATAAGTCCACAGAGAGGTAGCCCAAGAATTCAAAAATGCTTTCTATGAAGCATAAAAGATTCTGACTTTTAAAAAAATATATCAGTCAGTCAGTCAGTCAGTTCAGTCACTCAGTTGTGTCCAACTCTTTGTGGCCCCATGGACTGCACTATTCCAGGTCTCCCTTGTCTATCACCAACTCCAGGAGTTTACTCTAACTCATGTCCATTGAGATCTTGATGCCATCCAACCATCTCATCCTTTGTCATCCCCTTCTCCTCCCACTTTCAATCCTTCCCAGTATCAGAATCTTTTCAAATGAGTCAGTTCTTCACATCAGGTGGCAAAAATATTGGACTTTCAGCTACAGTATCAGTCCTTCCAATGAATATTCAGGACTAATTTCCTTTAGGATTGACTGGTTAGATCTCCTTGCTGTCCAACGGACTCTCAACAGTCTTCTCCAACACCACAGTTCAAAAACATCAATTCTTCCCCTTTCAGCTTTATTTATAGTTGAACTCTCACATTCATATATGACTACTGGAAAAACCATAGCCTTGACTAGATGGACCTTTATTGGCAAAGTAATGTCTCTGCATTTTAATATGCTGTCTACAGCTTTTCTTTCAAGGAGTAAGCATCTTTTAATTTCATGGCTGCAGTCACCATCTGCAGTGATTTTGAAGCCCCCAAAATAAAGTCTCTCACTGTTCCATTGTTTCCCCATTTATTTGCCATGAAGTGTGGAACTAGATGCCATGATCTAGTTATAACGTTCAGTTCCATTCAGTCCAGTCGCTCAGTCGTGTCTGACTCTTTGTGACCCCATGAATCGCAGCATGCCAGGCCTCCCTGTCCATCACCAACTCCCGGAGTTCACTCAGACTCGCACCCATTGAGTCCGTGATGCCATCCAGCCATCTCATCCTCGGTCGTCCCTTTCTCCTCCTGCCCCCAATCCCTCCCAGCATCAGGGTCTTTTCCAATGAGTCAGCTCTTCGAATAAGGTGGCCAAAGTACTGGAGCTTCAGTTTTAGCATCATTCCTTCCAAAGAAATCCCATGGTTGATCTCCTTCAGAATGGACTGGTTGGTTCTCCTTGCAGTCCAAGGGACTCTCAAGAGTCTTCTCCAACACCACAGTTCAAAAGCATCAATTCTTCGGCGCTCAGCCTTCTTCACAGTCCAACTCTCACATCCATACATGACCACAGGAAAAACCATAGCCTTGACTAGACGGACCTTAGTCGGCAAAGTAATGTCTCTGCTTTTGAATATACTATCTAGGTTGGTCATAACTTTTCTTCCAAGGAGTAAGCGCCTTTTAATTTCATGGCTGCAGTCACCATCTGCAGTGATTTTGGAGCCCCAAAAAACAAAGTCTGACACTGTTTCTACTGTTTCCCCATCTATTTCCCATGAAGTGATGGGGCCAGATGCCATGATCTTCGTTTTCTGAATGTTGAGCTTTAAGCCAACTTTTTCACTCTCCTCTTTCACTTTCATCAAGAGGCTTTTTAGCTCCTCTTCACTTTCTGCCATAGGGTGGTGTCATCTGCATATCTGAGGTTATTGATATTTCTCCCAGCAATCTTGATTCCAACTTGTGTTTCTTCCAGTCCAGCGTTTCTCATGATGTACTCTGCATAGAAGCTAAATAAGCAGGGTGACAATATGCAGCCTTGACGTACTCCTTTTCCTATTTGGAACCAGTCTCTTGTTCCATGTCCAGTTCTAACTGTTGCTTCCTGACCTGCATACAGATTTCTCAAGAGGCAGTTACAACGTACAACTCATCAAAAACCAAAGCAAAGGCAAAGAAAGGACTGGGACAGCAAAACCTGAGAGAATTCAGAAATAGATCACAGTGACTTCAGTTTTAAATTTATTAGGCACAGATTAAACACACACACATTTTACCATGCTCATATAAATAAAAGAACAGCTTAAAATGTTTATAAGAAATTAGAAACTTTATGAAGTGACACAGATTTCTGTATATAAAAGCCAAATAAAATTTCTTGAAAAAGTATGTCTGTACTTTAACCAATAGTTGCGACAAAAAGAGGAAACAACTAGTTCTCAGAAGCTGATTTTAGATCTAAGAGCAAATTATGTATATCTGGAGAAAGAGTTAGCCAATTGGAAAACAGATCTGAAGAAGCACTCAAACTACAATATTGAGAGATAAGAAGACTCAACTTAGAGAAGAGAGGATAAGAAAATAATAAATATAGTGAGACCTTCTAAAATACATATCATTGGATTCTCAGAAAGCAAATAAAATACTTCAAAAGTAATGTTTGATGATAAAACAGTTGAACATTTTCCAGAATGAATGAAGTCAACAGTCCACAGATTTGAGGAGCTTCAGTATATCCTTAGCAAGACAAGCAGGATAAAATACACTTGGAAAACTGTCTAGTATTTTCTGAAACTGAACATAAGTATACTCTATGGCCTAGTGATCTTGATCCTAGGTTATATCACAAACATATATGCATATGTACACAAAAATATGTATGAGAATGCTCATCATATATTAATTTACACTTGCCTTAAACAGAAACTTGCCTAATGACTGTCACAGCACAAGTAAAGCATTGCCTATTTTTCAGTGACTTGAAAATAGAAAACTATGTAGCAATGAAAATGAACAAACTACTGCTCCCTGAGATATCTTTTATATATAATGTCGCACAAATAAAGACAATCATAAGGGATATGCACCACATTATTCCACTTATACAAATTTTTAAACTGATACTGACTTTTAAGTCAGAAAAATATCTATGTTTGGGGAAGGCGGTTGATTAGGAAGGAGGATAACAGAAGTTTCTAGTGTGCTATTAAAGCACTCACTCAGTCATGTCATGACTCTTTGTGCCCTGTGAACTGTAGCCTACCAGGCTCCTCCGTCCATGGGATTCTCCAGGCAAGAGTACTGAAGTGGGCTGCCATTTCCTTCTCCAGGAGATCTTCCCAACCCAGGGATTTAACCCGGGTCTCCCGCATTGCAGGCAGACGTTTTATTGTCTGAACCACCAGGGAAGCTCATGCTATTAAAGGTATATGTTTTGATCTGAGTGGTGAATAAATAAATAAGCTTGTTTGCAACATTTAACAAAATTTTAGTATAAAATTTTAGTAGATTTAAAAAATCTATGTACTAAAGATTTGTGCATTATATTAAAAGTATGCTATATTTCATAAAATAAGACCTTGCCATTAAAATGTTAAATCTACTAAGAAGAGGAAAAATGTATTTAGAACTTTGACCAAGAATGTGGCTAGGGAGCATTTTCTTAAACAGGAAACAGAGCATTTATGATAGGAGAAGAAATGGATAGATTTATCTACATCCAAATCAGGAGCTTCTTTTCATTCATAGTAATCAGTGAACAATTTGTATACATTATATACAGAATCTCTGCTTACTAATAGGGATAAAAATAAAAGACAATCTATTTAAAAATTGGCAAAACTCTTGAATGAGAACTTCAAAAGAGAAAAAATGTAGTTGATAACAGTATTGCATGAAGATTGAGGGACATCTTCAATAAAGAGAAAATCTGGAAATCCCATGTGTTGGAAAATTTGTGGAACAATGGGAATTTTCATTATCTACTGATTAATGTGTTTATTTCTATAACCATTTTGGAAAGCTCTTTAGAATTATTTTCCTGTGCTGTGTGTGCTTAGTCACTCAGTTATATCCCATACTTTGTGACCCCATGGACTGTAGCCCACCAGGCTCCTATCCATGGGGATTCTCCAGGCAAGAATACTGGAGTGGGTTGCCCTACCCTCCTCCAAGGGATCTGCTCAATCCAGAGATTGAACCCAGGTCTCCTATATTGCAAATGGCTTCTTTACCTTCTGAGCCCCCAAGGAAGCCCAAGAATACTGAGTGGGTAGCCTATCCCTTCTCCAGGGGAACGTCCCAAACTAGGAATCCAACCAGGGTCTCATGAATTGCAGGCATGCTCTTTACCAGCTGAGCTACCAGGGAAGCTCATGTACATCCCAAGAACAGATGATTCCACTTTTGAATGAATTACCAGTAAAGGCTCAGGAGGACCTGCGTACAGAGATGCTTGTAGCAGCATTGCTCTTCATTGGTCATCTACATTAGAATGAATACATGATTTCTGTTTTATTTATAAAACATAAGTTTCTCAAGCAAAACAGCTAAATGACCTTAGCTAAATCCAACACCATGGGTGAATTTTAAAATACTGAGCAAAAGAAGCACACTAAAATGATACGCTGATATGATATGAATATCATTTCTTGATATAAAGTACACACACAGGAGAAATTGCTCTATTTTGATGTACACATAGAAGGTAAAACTATAAAGTAAATCTTGGAAGTGATTACCAGAAAAGCCAAGGTCATATTATTCTCAAAGAGACAGGGGAGAAATGTAATTATGAAGGAATACATGGAATTTATGAGAATGCTCTCTAATACAGTCTGGATGATTATTTTATGGTTATTCACTACACTATACATTTATGTAATATTGTCATATTTATATATCTATATCTATAGACATATGTTATTTTGCTGTTTAGTCAAAAAGTTGTATCCAACTCTTTTGCAACCCCATGGACTGTAGTTCACAAGTCTCCTCTGTCCATTGGATTTCTCAGGCAAGAATACTGGAGTGGCGAGCCATTCCTTCCCCAGGTCATCTTCCTGATCCAGAGATCAAATCTGAGTCTCTTGTGTTACAGGTGAATTCTTTACAGCTGAGTCACCAGGTAAGCCCCATTTATTCTATACTTCTAAATAAAAGATGTTTAAAAATCACAAATCACAAATATGCATGTAATGCAAATAATGCATGATGGACACTAGCCTTGCCAAGTTGATATACTAAATCCAATGGGCAAAAAGTTCAATTCTGTGCTATTGTAACAAACAATTATGGTCCTGAATCTGATTATGTTGTTAAGCCAAAAACATCCTGATGCTAAAATCAATTTGATATAAACAGAAGTTGATTCAGTTTGTTCTTTAAGATTTCAAAGGTAAAGCATAGCGATAATTTTTTCAATGTAGTTATATAAAAGTTATGGTTCTTATGAAATATAGCATAGAAACACAATGTATACATCAAATTGAAAAAGAAAAGCAGAATTAATTCAGAGAGGAAATATTTATTTCACTTCTAAATTTCTCCTAAATTTTTTCTTTATTTTAAACTTTATTTCTAACTTTTTAAAATTACCTACTTCCTAAAACTAGGGTTATGTTAAAAAGGAGAGCATTGTACCAAGTTGAAAAAGAAGTTTCATATTTATTTGTACTCATTTAACACATTTCAATTATTGTTTAATATTTTGATTTTGAAAAGTATTCAAAATATTCAGTTGAGTTACAGGTCATCCATTTCAGATTATTTTCCAAAACATTTTCTATATTGTAGAAATTGGACTATGTAATTAAAATATAAGCTGTTCCCTGGTGGCTAGATTGTAAAGAATTTGCCAGCAAGGAGGGAGACCTGGGTTCGATCCCTGGATGGGGAAGATACCCTGGAGAAAGGAATGGTCACCCACTCCAGAATTCTTGCCTAGAAAATTCCATAGAGAGAGGAGCCTGGTGGGGTGTAGTCCGTGGGGTCACAAAGAGTTGGACATGACTACATTAAGATTATATAATAAAAATACAGAAGACTTTATCACCCCACATGAAATACATCATAATATATATCAACAACTCTAATTCTACTATCATGTGCATTATCAATTCAGTTCAGTTCAGTCACTCAGTCGTGTCCGACTCTTTGCGACCCCATAAATCGCAGCACGCCAGGCCTCCCTGTTCATCACCAACTCCCGGAATTTACCCAAACCCATGTCCACTGAGTCAATGATGCCATCCAGCCACCTCATCCTCTGTCGTCCCCTTCTTCTCCTGCCCCCAATCCTTCCCAGCACTTTGTCCGACTCTTTGCGACCCCATAAATCGCAGCACGCCAGGCCTCCCTGTTCATCACCAACTCCCGGAATTTACCCAAACCCATGTCCACTGAGTCAATGATGCCATCCAGCCACCTCATCCTCTGTCGTCCCCTTCTTCTCCTGCCCCCAATCCTTCCCAGCACTAGGGTCTTTTCCAATGAGTCAACTCTTCGCATGAGGTGGCCAAAGTATTGGAGTTTCAACTTCAGCATCAGTCCTTCCAATGAACACCCAAGACTGATCTCCTTTAGGATGGACTGGTTGGATCTCCTTGCAGTCCATGGGACTCTTAAGAGTCTTCTCCAACACCACAGTTCAAAAGCATCAATTCTTTGGCGCTCAGCTTTCTGTCCAACTCTCGCATCCATACATGACCACTGGAAAAACCATAGCCTTGACTGGACAGACCTTTGTTGGCAAAGTAATGTCTCTGCTTTAAATATGCTATCTAGGTTGGTCATAACTTTCCTTCCAAGAAGTAAGCGTCTCTTAATTTCTTGGCCGCAATCACCATCTGCAGTGATTTTGGAGCCCCCTAAAATAAAGTCTGACACTGTTTCCACTGTTTCCCCGTTTATTTGCCATGAAGTGATGGGACCAGATGCTATGATCTTCATTTTCTGAATGTTGAGCTTTAAGCCAACTTTTTCACTCTCCTCTTTCGCTTTCATCAAGAGGATTTTTAGTTCCTCTTCACTTTCTGCCATAAGGGTGGTGTCATCTGCATATCTGAGGTTATTGCATTACAAGTGGAGCTAAATCTCAAGACTTTCAAATTTGAGAAATAAACTATTAAACTACTGGGGAAAACAATATCAAATTCTGAGGCAGATTTATATTTTATTTTATATATTTTAAAATGAGTTTTTTACATGTGTGATATCATAAGTGAAACGAATCGCCAGTCCAGGTTTGATGCAGGATGCAGGATGCTTGGGACTGATGTACGGGGATAATCCAGAGAGAGGGTGTGGGGCGGGAGGGGAGAGGTGGGGGTCGGGATTGGGAGTTCATGTACACTCGTGGCTGATCCATGTCGATGTGTAGCAAAACGAATACAGTATTGTAAAGCAAAACAAACTAAAAAAATAAAAATTAATTAAAAAAATAAAAAAAAATAAAATGAGTTTTTTAAATAACTGAAAGCTAAATTAAATTTAATGAAGCACTGGGGAGACAATTTATTATTATAATTATGATTAAACTATCATTTCATGCCACATCTACTACTATGTTAACTAATACTACATCTAATCATATAATTATGCATGAATCCCTTTTTATGTTGTAGCAACCAGAGTTTCTTTTGAGAATCAGCTTAAGGCTTTGTTTGCAGCACTGGATGACTTAAGTTGTACATGATAAAACCAACTTACACACAGGCTAATTTGAGAGCTAGCATCACTTTCTAAACAATCTTGAAGCTCTTTTTATAGTCGTGAATTGCTTATTGAAATGAGAGGATTTCAAGCAGTCAAGAGTCTGGGTCATTTGTACTCAGTCATGTCTTATTCAGGTATTTAAATTTGTTTAGCTCTGGTTAGTTTGTGATGTGCTTTAATTTAGAGGTATAAATTCTGGCCAGAGTTGGGAGCTTTAATTAAGTACTGTCAAGGGACTGATTACAGTGTATTGATCCATAACTGAACATAATATCTGCTGCTGCTAAGTCGTTTCAGTCATGTCTGACTCTGTGCGACCCCACAGACAGCAGCCCACCAGGATCCCCCGTCCCTGAGTGGGTTGCCATATCCTTCTCAAATGCATGAAAGTGAAAAGTGAAAGTGAAGTCGCTCAGTAAGTGTCTGACTCTTCGTGACCCCATGGACTGCAGCCTACCAGGCTCCTCCGTCCATGGGATTTTCCAGGCAAGAGTACTGGAGTGGGTTGCCATTGCCTACTGAGCCACAATTCTAGTAAACAAGGCTATTTTTTTAGTTCTGTTCTGATTATAGTCTGTTACTGGGATAGTGTATACATTGCAATGCTGTTATTTGAGAATAATGATACAAAGCCATGGATAACACAGGGTTTTCTTCCTTTCCCTTCATTTAGCTATAAGTTTGGACAAACAAGGACATGATATTAATTTCATATATTTTCTGAAGGCAACTCTAAAAACAAAGTAACAGCTTTGGTGAAACAATAGGTTTAGCTAAAATGTTTGAAAATTACTCCTACAAAATGGATGGATTTAACTAGAAAATATTTTTTCTATTCTCATTTTCAAAGATATTGATGGTCTTTCTTTTTTATGTCACCACTGATGTTTCCTACTCTCTAAACTACCCCTGCCTCGTGCAATAACAGTTATATTCGACACATCATAATTTTTCACTTATCTGTGAATCCCGTATAACTTTTAGATGTAGCTCAGTGGTTTCCCTGTAGTGTTGGAAAGTTCAGTACCAGAACCTTCTCATTTTGCACTAGAAATGTAAACTTAAATGGAATCTATGTCCATTTTTCACTCTTGTCCTACTTAAGCAGTAGTCATGTGCTTTAGTATTTATTTTATTTGATAAAATGTTGAGAAACATTAAGGACTAACATAAGGAAAGAAGAATCCTGACTCAGAGTCTGTGACATATCAGTAAGGATTATTTTTAAATTTCAGACATATTCCCTGAAATGACAAAATAAAATACCCTGAATCTCACATTTCAAAGCACAGAATGATTGAGTCATACTACCTATCCAATTTACATGCAGTAATTCAAAACAAAAGAGATGGACAAACAGTAGGCACTTTCTCCTAAGATTTCACTCAATACTCAGTACTCTGGGGTAACCATGAGATAAGACAACATTTTTTTTTTCAATTAAGTTTCTTAAAAGCCATTGACTATGCTAAAGCCTTTGACTGTGTGGGTCAAAACAAACTGGAGAGTTCTTCAAGATATGGTAATACCAGATAGACCACCTTACCTGCCTCCTGAGGAACTTGTATGCAGGTCAAGAAACAACAGTTAGAACTTGACATGGAACTATGGACCGGTCCCAAATTGGAAAAAGAACATGTCAAGGCTGTATATTTTCACCCTGCTTATTTAACTTCTACGCAGAGTACATCATGTGGAATGCCAGGCTGGATGAAACATAAGCTGAAATCAAGATTGTCAGGAGAAATATCAATAACCTCAGATTTGCAGATGACATCCTTATGGCAGAAATAGAAGCAGAACTAAAGTGTCTCTTGATGAAGGTGAAAGAAGAGAGTGAAAAAGTTGGCTTATAACTAAACATTCAAAAAAAAACAATGATCACTGCATCCAGTCCCATCATTTCATGACAAATAGATGGGGAAACAATAGAAACAGTGACAGATTTTATTTTCCTGGGCTCCAAAATCATTGCAGATGGTGACTGTAGAAATTAAAAGATGCTTACTCCTTGGAAGAAAAGCTATGACCAAACTAGGCAGCATATTAGAAAACAGAGACATCTCTTTACCAATAAAGATTGGTATAGTCAAAGCTACGGTTTTTCCAGTAGTCGTGATGAATGTGAGTAGAACCATAAAGACAGTTGAGCGCCTAAGAACTGATGCTTTTGAACTGTGGTGTTGGAGAAGGCTCTTGAGAAGTCCCTTGGACTGCAAGGAGATCAAACCAGTCAATCCTAAAGGACATCAACCCAGATTATTCTTTGGAAGGATGCTGAATCTGAAGCTTCAATACTTTGGCCACCTGATGAGAAAAGCCAACTCATTAGAAAAGACTCTGATGCTGGGAAAGATTGAAGGCAAAAGGACAAGGGGACTGTAGAGGATGAGATGATTAGATAGCATCGCTGAGTCAATGGACATGAATTTGAGCAAATTCTGGGAGATATTGGAAGACAGATGAGCTGGTGTGCTGCAGGCACAATTTTCAAAATACTCATCTGATTAATTTATTTTGATTTTTTCTAAAGATCTATGGTGAACTAGCTTTTTTTTCCCCTCTCTTTTTGAAATTTTTTTTTTTTTACAGTTTGCTTATAATATATTAGCATTGTTCAATTTAATGAAACTTTCCTTACAAGACAAAGAGACTGATATATTGTTTGATGGATTTGGTGCTGCATAAATAAATCAGTGACTCAGCAATATTATATTACTTTGAAATTCATTAGAACTTTTATGTAACTAGGGTATTATTCATCAAATCAATTTAACAAATTATTGAAAGGTGACTTAGTAATTAATGGCATACTCATTTTAAAGAACAATTCTGCCTCCTCTGTTTTATTTAGTGACAAAAGATAGCACATCAATCATTTACAGACCTATGCTATTGTCCACCCAATGACTCATAGGAAAAGTGTAAATGGCTTAGTGAATCATCTCCTCTGTTAAAAAAAAAAAACAAAAAACAGTTTAAAACAGACATCATACTTTTTATGGATGAATCATTAGTGTTGCATTCAAGTAGAAATTGTGACAAAATCAGATCAACATACAGACCTTTGAATTAAAGAAAAATGCCCTGAATACAAGGGTTCCAAAAGTTGTTTAATGGCAATTTATATCCCCAAGTTCTTATTTCTCTTTTTTCCCACTATTTCTTTTGCACATGTAAATAATAACAAATATGTATATCAACACACTCAATTTTGTTCAACAATAAACCATACATTTAAACCCTACATTTAAATCTTTACTCCATTTTAATTTAGTTGTTTTGAGTGCTGTAAGATAGAGGTCCAGTTTCATTCTTTTGCATGTGAGTATTCTGTTTTCTCAGAATCAATTATTGAATGAACTTCCTGTTCTCCACTGAGTATTCTAGCCTCCTTTGTCAAGTACTAGTTGATCTTGACTGTAAATGTATGGGTTCATTTCTGGGCACTTAATTCTGTTCCATTTGAGTATTTGTCTGCTTTGATAATCTTTTTCCAAAGATAAAAATATTTTAATACACTTGCAAGGATCTAATAGATTAAGCTCATGTGCTGTGCTGTGCATAGTTGCTCAGCCATGTCCGACTCTTTACAAACCCATGGACTGCAGCTTGCTAGACTCCTCTGTCCATGGGGATTTTCCAGGCAAGAAAATTGGAGTGGGTTGCCATGCCCTTCTCCAGGGGATCTTCCCAGGGATTGGACCCAGCTCTCTCCCACATTGCAGGTGAATTCTTTACTTACTGAGACATCAGGGAAGTCCAAGAATACTGGTGTAGGTAGCCTATGCCTTCTTCAGGGTAACTACCTGACCCAGGAATTGAACCGGGGGGTCGCCTGCATTGCAGGCAGATTCTTTACCAGCTGAGCTACCAGAGAAACCCTCATTAAGCACATAACTTTAGAAAAATGATCATACAGAATTTTCTGTTTCTCTTATCACTTATTTTTGACTCAGCTATTAAAAAGAATATGTTTGAATCAGTTCTAATGAGGTGGATGAAACTGGAGCCGATTATACAGAGTGAAGTAAGCCAGAAAGAAAAACACCAATAAAGTATACAAACGCATATGTATGGAATTTAGAAAGATGGTAATGATAACCTTGTATGCAAGATAACAAAAGAGACACAGATGTATAGAACAGTCTTTTGGACTCTGGGGAGAGGGAGAGGGTGGGATGATTTGGGAGAATGACATTGAAATATGTATAATATCATATATGAAATGAATCGCCAGTCCAGGTTTGATGCATGATACTGGATGCTTGGGGCTGGTGCACTGGGACGACCCAAAGGGATGGTACAGGGAGGGAGGGGGGTTAAGGATGAGGAACATGTATATACCTTTGACAGATTCATGTTGATGTATGGCAAAACCAATACAATATTGTAAAGTAATTAACCTCCAATTAAAATAAATTTATATTAAAAAAGTGTACCAGTGGAGGCTACCTTCTCCATTCTCTAGATGATAATTCAAGCAGATTGGAAACTTCTTCTCTCATTCCTTTAAAATCAACATTTTCCTTTAATCTGAGTAACTTGAAAACACAGTACCTAAAAGATGATAAAAACACCAGATATAAGGACAGTCAAATATTTAACATAGTTGGGAGTAAATTCCACTTAATCTTAAAATGTGTTTCTCTGTTCCACTGGGCATAAATGTAAGTTGCTCAGTCGTGTCCAACTCTTTGTGACCCCACGGGCTATAGTCCACCAGGCTCCTCTGTCCATGGAGTTCTCCAGGCAAGAATTCTGGAATGGGTAGTAGATCAAATACTGGATCTAACCCAGGTCTCCTGCATTGCAGGCAGATTCTTCAATATCTGAGCCACCAGGGAAGACCATGCACTCTAATTAGTTCAAGAGAATTCAACAGGTCTTTGATGTCTTTCAACAGATATCTTTATTTTTTGTTCTTACTTAATCCAACTTTTAAAGTTTTTCTCTAAGAAGTTTTTGTCTTTCATAAATCATTACATCCCACCCATCAATAAAAGTCTCAAGACCTATTTTGTGGTAATTTTATTTTCCTTATAGGCTACTTTTACTGCAATTCTCCTTGTCTTAAAATAATGTATTTCTATGTTTGAAGACTACTTACAAATCAAGTCATTCTTCACTTAGAGTACTACTCAGCCATTAAAAAGAATACATTTGAATCAGTTCTAATGAGGTGATGAAACTGGAGCCGATTATACAGAGTGAAGTAAGCCAGAAAGAAAAACACCAATGTAGTATACTAACACATATATATGGAATTTAGAAAGATGGTAATGATAAACCTGTATGCAAGACAGCAAAAGAGACACAGATGTATAGAACAGTCTTTTGGACTCTGTGGGAGAGGGAGAGGGTGGGATGATTTGGGACAATGGCATTGAAACATGTATAATATCATATATGAAATGAGTCGCCAGCCCAGGTTCAATGCATGATACTGGATGCTTGGGGCTGGTGCACTGGGATGACCCAGAGGGATGGTACAGGGAGGGAGGAGGGAGGAGGGAGTGGGGTTCAGGTTGGGGAACACGTGTATACCTGTGGCAGATACATGTTGATGTATGGCAAAACCAATACAATATTGTAAAGTAATTAACCTCCAATTAAAATAAATAAATTTATATTGAAAAAAAGAAGTCAATTGACTTTTGATACTGAGCATCTCCAGTCTTCCTTGCATCCCTATATGATGGAAACAGATGACTCTAAGGTTGATTCCTTCCTCTTGTAGACTTTATCTGTTTCACAGGAAATATTTATTCATTATTGGCACCAACAATGTATGGGATATCAAGCTTAATCCAATAGAGACACTTCTATATCTTGCTAGAGCTCACTTTAAGCTTTTCAAGGTATAAACCAAACACTATTATTATGTGTCTGAAAATTATAATAAAAATATTTGAAATCTTTCTGAGTGATTCTCTGAAATGCATCTTCATAAGACCAAAATTTAAATAATTAGCACCTTTCAATACTTTCCTTTGGAGAAGGCAATGGCAAGCCACTCCAGTACTGTGGCTTGGAAAATCCCATGGATGGAGGAGCCTGGTAGGCTGCAGTCCATGGGGTCGCAAAGAGTTGGACATGACTGAGCAAATTCACTTTCACTTTTCACTTTCATGCATTGGAGAAGGGAATGTCAACCTACTCCAGTGTTCTTGCCTGAGAATCCCAGGGACTGGGGAGCCTGGTGGCTGCTGTCTATGGGGTTGCACTGAGTTGGACAGGACTGAAGCAATTTAGCAGCAACAGCAGCAGCAATACTTTTTGTAAATGAAAATCTAAAAGGTTTTCAAGAACCCTAAGATCTATGTTATGCTTCTTATATCTATCAATATTTACTGTGTTAAAAATTAGAAGATATTTACAAATGTATTTAAAATGATCATAGTGAATTTATTACAGATTAACATGAATACTATATTTTACTTGAAAAATAACTGTACTTTCCAAAAGAGTGACATTGTTTTACAATTTTGTGGAAACCTTTAATGTCTTGTTTAATAGAGGTCAAATGGATCCATGAATCTGCCACTGCATTCATCCTTTGGAATATCGAGTATTTCTTCATTGTCCATGCTACCTTGTATCTCTCAACTATGAACATATCATTTTGACATTGTGGATCTTCTGATTGGATTTTGGAGAAATCTCAAGGTTGCTAGGCCACATTTTGATAATCACTGTAGTACAATAATAACACTTTAAATTAATATTACTTCTATTTTTATATTCTTAAAGCAATAGAGAAGAGTAAAAATGGAAGAATAGGAGTATTTTTGGAATGATGGGAACATTCTAAAATTGAATAATGGTGATAATTTCCCAACTTTCAGTTTACTAAAACTCATTGAAGTACAAACTCATATATGGTAAGTGTTTTGGTATATAAAGTATGTCTTAATGAACCTGTAAAATTGGTGGTGGTGGTGGCTTCATCACTCAGACATATCTGACTCTTGAGACTCCATGGACTGTAGCCCACCAGGCTCCTCTGTCCTTGGGATCTCCCAGGCAAGAATACTGGAGTGGGTTGCTGCCAGGGTCCAGCCCCGGTGGATCCAGGGAATTTGAAGGGGAGATGGTGTCGGTGAGGAAAACTTATTTATTATTAAGATAAGATTAGATTAGGAAATAATGGTATAGTAGGAAAATTTATATGGAGAAAAGAAGGCTGAATAACTTGGTTTACGTGGAAAACCAATAAAGTTCCAGGTAGGCTGCAGTCCATGGGGTCGCAAAGAGTTGGACATGACTGAGCAAATTCACTTTCACTTTTCACTTTCATGCATTGGAGAAGGGAATGTCAACCTACTCCAGTGTTCTTGCCTGAGAATCCCAGGGACTGGGGAGCCTGGTGGGCTGCTGTCTATGGGGTTGCACTGAGTTGGACAGGACTGAAGCAATTTAGCAGCAACAGCAGCAGCAATACTTTTTGTAAATGAAAATCTAAAAGGTTTTCAAGAACCCTAAGATCTATGTTATGCTTCTTATATCTATCAATATTTACTGTGTTAAAAATTAGAAGATATTTACAAATGTATTTAAAATGATCATAGTGAATTTATTACAGATTAACATGAATACTATATTTTACTTGAAAAATAACTGTACTTTCCAAAAGAGTGACATTGTTTTACAATTTTGTGGAAACCTTTAATGTCTTGTTTAATAGAGGTCAAATGGATCCATGAATCTGCCACTGCATTCATCCTTTGGAATATCGAGTATTTCTTCATTGTCCATGCTACCTTGTATCTCTCAACTATGAACATATCATTTTGACATTGTGGATCTTCTGATTGGATTTTGGAGAAATCTCAAGGTTGCTAGGCCACATTTTGATAATCACTGTAGTACAATAATAACACTTTAAATTAATATTACTTCTATTTTTATATTCTTAAAGCAATAGAGAAGAGTAAAAATGGAAGAATAGGAGTATTTTTGGAATGATGGGAACATTCTAAAATTGAATAATGGTGATAATTTCCCAACTTTCAGTTTACTAAAACTCATTGAAGTACAAACTCATATATGGTAAGTGTTTTGGTATATAAAGTATGTCTTAATGAACCTGTAAAATTGGTGGTGGTGGTGGCTTCATCACTCAGACATATCTGACTCTTGAGACTCCATGGACTGTAGCCCACCAGGCTCCTCTGTCCTTGGGATCTCCCAGGCAAGAATACTGGAGTGGGTTGCTGCCAGGGTCCAGCCCCGGTGGATCCAGGGAATTTGAAGGGGAGATGGTGTCGGTGAGGAAAACTTATTTATTATTAAGATAAGATTAGATTAGGAAATAATGGTATAGTAGGAAAATTTATATGGAGAAAAGAAGGCTGAATAACTTGGTTTACGTGGAAAACCAATAAAGTTCCAGGCAAGGAGCTTGCACCATCTACGTTAGGCCACCAGCGTCCTTTGAATATCGGAGAGTGCCCCGCCCTGGGCTCTCTCTCTTAGGGATCTTAGCAACCGGGACAGGTAAGTAGACATGGTGAGCCTCCACGCCCCAGATGGGAATTCAGCCAAAAATTAGAGAAAATAGGAGACACGGGGGAAACCAGTCCTTCCAATGACTAGCCCTTTCCAATGACTGGCCCCTTCCAAGGACTGGCCCCACCTCTATTATCTTAGAAGGGCCTTTTACACCTTTTTGATTGTTCATAGAGATCAGCATTAGCAGCCCCAAAACCAGGCTTTCTATTTGTATACCCTCCCGTATACAAAAGGTCTCAGGTGGTTTACATTATCTTCTGGCCAAGAGGCCTGCTAACATTTTTATGGCTCTCTTCCTGGGTAATTGTCTACCAACCAGAAAACTCCTTTTCCCTAGAAGTGTTTTTTCTTTACTCTGCATCACCTTCAAAGTATTAAATAAAGTAACATTCCTGTAGAAAAAAGGTGCAGTGGGTTATAACAAAGAAAGTACTTAACTCAAAGATCTAATATTGCTAATACCAGGTCTACTACCTGTTTTTCTATATACCAACTATATAAGATATAAAAATTTGGCAGCAAGTATTGGCTCAACAAATGAAACCTTTAATCAGTCCTATTCTAATGATTATGACTCCTCAGAAGCTCCTATATTCCTAGGATGTTTAAGTTTCCTGTGCCTTCCACAGTGGAGAGGCCTCAAAAAATCACATGTGCATCCTACAGGCAGGCTAGAAAGCCATCAGAGAGGTTTTTGGATTGAAACACCCTTTCAAACGCAGAAGACTAAAGCCCTGAGTTTGACTTTTTCCAGAGAATGTCAGAAGAGTGGAAAAGCAGGCAGATTCTTATTTTTTGGGGGTACATACTCAGGAAATGCCAGAGGGAAAAACCTGAGATCTGACTCTTCCTTGCCCATCAGATCTCTGCCACGTGACCATGTCATGGGTGGGATTCCTCATGCTGGCTTCCGGTAGGTTGTCATGCCCTCCTCCAGGGGATCTCCCAACCTAGGGATTGAACTCCGGTCTTCTGCATTGTAGGCAGATTTAAATCTTCAATTCTAAGAAAAGGTGGGTAGCATAGAGATTAGAAACAGACTCTTGTTTCACCCTGAATTCCTGTATTTAATCCTATACTCTCTGTCTGTTTCCTCTTCTGTAAAAAGGAGAAAATTCTAGCACCTAAGCTAATGGCTTGTTCTATTAACCGAGTTAATATACCTAGAGTTGTACCTGGTAAACGTGCTGTGGCCTGCTGTGTTCAGTCCCTCAGTCGTGTCCAACTTTTGCAACCCCATGGGCGCCAGGCTCCTCTGTCCATGGAGATTATTCAGGCAAGAATACCGTAGTCATGTGTTAGTTATTATTATAGATGCTGAATTAAAGAGCCAGTAAATCTTAAAATTGAATACACAAAAGTAAGATAGTACAAATGATAAAGATTTGAGAAAAGGAATGTGATTAATCTTCTTGAAGTTAAAAAAAAAAAAATCTTATCCCTGAAGTAAGACATACATGACAATGACTAAAATTAGTTCAGGTATATTTTTAACTAGTGAACTGATGGATGATGGTGTTAGTAACTAGGAAAGTAATAGAAATTCAGCTATTTTGGCTATTTCTATTGCTATTTTATAGTAGGTAAATTCATTTGAAAAAAGAGATAACCTGGGATACTGGTGATGGTAGAGTTAAGATCATTAAAAATTTGTCATAGCTGTTATTGGAAAATTGAGAAACATGCTAAATAGAAATATAGAAGAGAACAATCAAATGTAATTGGTATCCAACTGAAGTTGTAGAGCATAACTTGCTCTCTGTTTATGGAAGTATATTCTTTTGATAATTTCAATAGACAAAACGACAGAACAATTTTACTAAAATGAATTTGCTTATTATTAGAAACAGTTTTAAAAGTATACAGTAGCCATTACGACTGACTAACCAATATTTATTCCCCATGAAATGTCAATAATATTAATTTATTTATATTTGCTAGTGCTGAATTTAGAGATGGACAAGTTAACAACATGAAACTAAATATCTGCTTTGGACTTCTAAGGAGATAAATTAAACCTATGCTGTTGAACATAAAGAAAGGTGCTTTTTATTCTAGTTTCTGCTAGCAGACATCTATTCATGCCCATGAGGCAAGTCATCCTCAAAATTAATCTGTTTTATGGTAGTAGAGATAGAGAAATAAACTTGGCTCTTCAGAAAACTTTTCAGAAACCAAATCAAACATCCCAAGAGCCTGGCCTAATTAAGTTTGTACTGGTTATTAAGTAATTTTTTAAAAAGTTATTATTATTTTCTTGTTTTAAATATGATTTAAGTTGAAATTTTCATTACCTATAGCTGAAATAATCTAATATAGAATATATATCTTGAAATATTCTTCAGATACTCATTATAAAATGTAAAGAGAAAAAATATATTTCAAAAGAAAACATTTTGATTTAATGAAAATTAGGTTGTTATATTTACATATTTTAATTGAATTTACATTTAATTATCTTTATGTGTGTTCTTAGTTGCTCAGCCATGTCCAACTCTTTGTGACCTCCTCTGTCCATGGGGTTCTCTAGGCAAGAATACTGGAGTGGGTTGCCATTTCCTTCTCCAATCTTCGTGTAGTTAATCATTTTATATGCAAACTATGGGCTCCTTCCAAGTTGAAAATTCCAAACAAGCAACCAGGATGACTGAGTCTATAGAATTCAAAGCATCTGAGGATAAAACAGGAAATAGTCAATTGTATAAGCTCAGTTCAGTTCAATCGCTCTGTCGTTCTGACTCTTTGTCACCCCATGGATTGCAGCCCACCAGGCTTCCCTGTCCATCACCAACTCCCAGAGTTTATTCAAACTCATGTCCATTGAGTCGGTCATGTCATCCAACCATCTCATCCTCTGTCGTTCCCTTTCTCCTCCCAATCTTTGACAGCATCAGGGTCTTTTCTAGTGAGTCAGTTCTTCGTATCAGGTGGCCAAAATATTGCAATTTCAGCTTTAGCATCTGTTCTTCCAATGAATATTCAGGACTATTTCCTTTATGATGGACTGGTTGGATTTCCTTGCAGTCCAAGAGACTCTCAAGAGTCTTCTTCAACATCACAGTTCAAAAGTATCAATTCTTCGACTCTCAGCTTTCTTTATAGTCCAACTCTCATCCATGTATGACTACTGGAAAAAACATAGCTTTGACTCTATGGACCTTTGTTGGCAAAGTAATGTCTCTGCTTTTTAAAATGCTGTCTAGGTTGATCATAGCTTCTCTTCCAAGGAGGAAGCGTCTTTTAATTTCATGGCTGCAATCACCATCTGCAGTGATTTTGGAGCCCGCCAAAATAAATTCTGACACTTTATTTTAATGGAAACAATATTTCCATTGTTTCTCCATCAATTTGCCATAAGCTAATGTTTGACTAAAAGTAATTTTAGTTGATTTAAGTTGAAATTTAAGTATAAATCTTGGGACTTCCCTGGTAGCTCAGCTGGTAAAGAATTCGCCTGTAATGATGGAGACCTGTGTTCAATCCCTAGGTTGGAAGATTCCCTGGAGGAGGGCATGGCCACCCACTACAATATTCTTGCCTGAAGAATCCCTGTGAACAGAGAAGCCTGGCAAACTATAGTCAATGAGGTCTCAAAGCACTGGGCAGGAATGAGCAGCTAAACACACACACACACACACACACACACACACACACACACACAGATCCTGATCATGGTGTAACTGAAACAGCCTTACAAATACAGAGTTTAAAAAGTCAAAAACTACATCTGACAATGTGGCAAGAGACTTACATTTGCTTCTCTCCTACGTTTAGCTTTTCTGTCTAGTAGAAATTCTCCAAGTAAAGCATTCCATTTAACTGTATTGGTTTGAATCTTTACAAGACTCTGGATTATAAATGGCTTACTAATTATAGGAGAGGGTTTACATTCTCCTAACTGCATTTCCTTTTATTCTCTCTTGACTTTAGGCAGTCTTCTTAGCATACCTTATTACATTATTCTGAGAGTACATTAATCTCAACACTTTAAAAAAATAAACACCTGCCAACTTCTCACACTGATTGTACCTAAAGAAACTCTTCTAAAATTGTGCCTTTAAACATCTCTTATTCCTGGGTATAATTAGAAGAAAGAAAAAGCGAATACAAAGCTAAATTCAGTTCTTTTATTCAGATACAATAACCAAGTGCTCTAACATGTGTCCTTTAATTCCTTGTTAAACAGATGATAAAAACTCTAGGAGAGCACATCATTTGGAAGCCAAGTCCTTTATCCTTCCTGAAATATGTGCCTGGGTAGGAACCACACTAATTAAACTCAGAATTCATCACAGTATGATTTCCTTAGTGAATGGAAAGGTGAAGTCTCACTCAGCACAGTTTTACCAAGCCCCAAAGAAAAAAATCAGTGTTGAGAGCAATTTCTTCCAGAACCATATGATGCTCTTATATTCTAGAAAATCATTTAGGTTCAGCAGGAAAACATTTTTAAATAGGAAAAGGCTTTAGTTTTGAAACTTCCCCCTAGTTTTGTTTCCCATTTACATTCTGAAGTCACTTTCCCCCTAGTTTTTGTTTCCCATTTACATTCTTTGGTCATGAATGTCCCATTCAGACGCACTCCTTAGTGCTTGTCTGCGTCTGTCCACATTGCTTATTTCCCACCAGAGCACTGCCTGGAAGGAAATGTCAATCTTCTACTTGTTAAAATAATTTTTTGTTCCCAATGGATATAAATTATTTGGTTGGTCCATAAGAAAAATAATCAACACTCAACAATTCTGATCTATGTAAAACAGTATTTTCAGATGACTACAACTAATATTATCAAAGTACTGAAAATTTCTTATCATAAAAAATTATCTAATACAATCAGTAATATAAATCCATTTTCTATTTAATTTATAATTTAATTTCTGGTATTTTAATTTTCCTGGATTCAGACTTATATATATATAGATTACTTTTGCCCAATATTATTTCCCCCTTTGCTAATTTCAGGGATTATTTTATTTTAATCTGAATTTGGTTAGGGAAAGAGGGTCTCTATGGATTTTCAAACAAGTTTTTGAAACAAAGACATGCAACTTACCTGATTAGTTTGAGAAAAAAAAAAAAAACTGAAAAGCATCAAGGAAGATGGAGAACTGCCATATTTTAGTACAAATCTTTGCAAAATTGGTGGAGAAGGTTGACAGAAAACTATAGTGACCAAGGAAGATAGACCAATGAAGTAATTCTTCTATATGCTTCTATGTATTCCTATGAAATACTTTTTTCAACCAAAGCAGCTATTAAAACCAAGTAATAAAATTAACTGAACTAAGAATCAGACTTCTTGATGTTTTATCCCAGTATTTAATACTGAAGTAGGTTCAAACTCACTGTTCTCATTAAAATATTATTACTAGTAAAAAGGTGTTTTTTGTACCATTAATAAATTAATAAATGACATAAAATTAAAAAAAAAAGAATTATTGGAATAAGGGAGCTTATATATTTATGGCAGAAACTGGAGGAGTGATAATAGGTGAACCCAGAGCTGGAGCCCTGGAAAAAGATGTCAGTTGAAACACAGGCTGAAGAAGATGGGAAAGAAGCCACAAGACTGCAGGGACTTGAACAAAGGATGGCTAAACCATCACATCTGACCAGTACTACCTTAGTGGTGGTCTCTTCACTTCTGCTTTCCTGATTTTGCTCAGGTTCTTCTTAATAAGAAGCTCTAACTCGTGCTAACACAAGGAAGGGGATTCCATGGAAAATATGTCTTGGCATTCCAAGTCGACTACCGACAATCCACTGCAGACTCAGAAGCCAGAAATTAGCATAGGAGGTCCTGCAAACATTTTCATCTCCAAGGAACCATTGCCTTTTCTGGAAAAACCTAACAAAGTACATCCATCACTGAGCTATCCAATACCTTCAGTCATACCCAGAAAGACACACTCAGCTCAAAGACCTTGCCAATAAACTAAGTGACAGTGTTTTTCCTAGAAGTTTAGGGCATATTGATCATGTTGGCTCACAAGCATAGTTAGTAAGGTGATTGATAGGTACGTCAGGTCTAATAACAGGACATTTGTCTCACATCTGAAAGAAAGTTGGTCTGCCTGATCAGCTTCTATATAAGTAATAAATCTTTTATATGTCTGTTCACTTCTAAGGCCCTAATCTTTGTAATACTAGTTAAGTACTGGGAGTTTAAAACCTTTCCTCACTAGATCTTCAAGTCATCTAACAATCATTGATATAAGTAAATATAAATGACTATGGAATGAGAAAAACAAACAAACAAAACCAAACCTTTTTCAGCATGGAAAAGCTCTTTCCAAAGAAACATGATTTTGCTCACAAAATATTGGGGCATGATTATTATGCCAATTAATCTTACCATAGGGAGAAGACTACCTATTTGTGAAATACAAAACAAATATGTGAAAATAAAATGTTCCATATTGTGATTTTCAATATTTTAAAATAACTTAATGTTCTTTCTTTAGAATATTATTTAAAAAATAAAATTTGTCACCATTTTTTGTACACGGAGTCTCTTCCCAGAAGATATATATTTTTTCTCATTTCATGATTTTAGAAATATGTATATATCTTATTGTAATCAAAATTTAAGGATTTTGAAGGATTGCGAATCTTACACCAATATATAAAAAAAAAAGAAAGAAAGAAAACCACAAGAGAGTAGAGACTTAATAGGTGTTCATGAATGTGGTACTTGTCTAAAATTACTATGTTGTTGCATGAATGGGAGGACATGAGAAGGTGAGGTTAAGAGAGACAGCAATTATTACAAGATTGTGAGGGCTGAGAATGATGTTCACATGGACAATGAAGGGCCTCCCTAGTTGCTCAGCATTATGGATCTGCCTGTAACACAGGAGATGCAGGAGACCAGGGTTTGACCCCTGGGTTGGAAAGATCCTCTGGAGGAGGAAATGGCAAACAAGCTCCAGTAATCTTGCCTAGAAAATCTCATGGACAGAGGACCCTGGCAGGCTACAGTCCATGGGATCACAAAAAGCTGGACACGACTCACTGACTGAACAAAAAAAAAAAAAATAAAAAAAAGGACAATGAAGATGGAGCAGATATGAATCAATGTCAGATACAAGGAAAGATCTCAGAGCCTTGAAAATGAGCAAAATAGTATTAAATGTTTTGGTGAAGGATGAAATCAGTTGATGGCTTTGAGAAACAAAGTAAACAATGAAATCATTTTCTTAAAGTGGAGCATTTTTGAATTTGTTACAATACTTTTTCTGTTTCCTATTTTTGTTTCAGAGATGAGACTGGTTATTGTATGGAGCTTAATCATCCCATAAATGAGAGTATAAATTTATGAATACTTGTTTCAGTTCAGTTCAGTCGCTCAGTCGTGTCCCACTGATTGCGAGCCCATGAATTGCAGCACGCCAGGCCTCCCTGTCCATCATCAGCTCCCAGAGTTCACTCAGACTCACGTCCATCGAGTTGATGATGCCATCCAGACATCTCATCCTCTGTCGTCCCTTTCTCCTCCCTCCCCCAATCCCCTCCCCCAGCATCAGAGTCTTTTCCAATGAGTCAACTCTTCGCATGAGGTGGCCAAAGTACTGGAGTTTCAGCTTTAGCATCATTCCTTCCAAAGAACATCCAGGATGGATCTCCTTTAGAACGGACTGGTTGGATCTCCTTGCACTTGTTTAAAAAATGTTTTAAAATATCTCAAGATATTTGGACCTAAATCTTGCTGAATTCTGTAAACATTAGAGAATTAGATGACTTACACTGTATTTCATTAAACTTAGAAGCATCTATACTTGAATATTTTTATTTTAGGTTTAGATTTATTAAAAAGAAAGCTGCAGAGATAGTGTAATCACTATATACTCCACACTCAGTTTTTTTAAAATTAATATTATATTTTAGTATAGTACATTGTCACAATTAATAAACAGATATCAACGTGTTATTAACTGAAGTCCATATAACTGAAAGCCAGCCTTTCAGATTTCTGTAGTTTTCCCCTCATCTCCTTACTCTTTCTCAGGATCCCATCTAGAATAATACATTACACTGAGCTGTCCTGTCTACTTAAGCTCCTCTTGATTTTCATAGTTTCTCATTTCTTTAGTTTTGTAGCCTTGATCATTTTAAAGATTACTGGTCAAGTATTTTATAGAGTTCAGGCTTGTTTGATTGTTTTCTCATGGTAAGACTAGAGTAATATATACTTGAACATTAAAGAGAAGAAGAAAGCTTTAAAATTGTCACTCAAAAATTATTGTGACCTAGTAAACAAATGTAAATTTCTGGGGAAATGAATAAAATTTATAATATATTAATATGATATCAAAATACAGAGTTCACAGAGTAGATTTTCTTGCTTTTTGAAGCTTCAGTCTATGATCATAAATATAAGCAATATGTAAACTTGAGAAAATAAGATTGTCTGTTTTCTTTTTCTAAAATTTCTTTCAATCTGGTAAATTCATCTTAAAATCGACTAATGTGCCATGACTTGCAGTTTTCATAGACTGGGCTAATCTACTGTGTGTCACAGAGGAGATCAAATAGTATTTTCTGTCCCTCAGAACAGAAAGCATTTGATTGAATATCCCCAAAGACATAGAGGGAAGCTGAGCAAAACTTTTGGAGAGATGGTATAATAATAACAGAAACTCCCTAAAGAATTTCCTTGCATTTGTTGGAAACACAAAAGGCTAAGTGAGAAGAAAATAAATACATGTTGCTGTGATTTTCATAGTGGTTATTACAGTTAAATTAGGTGTGAATCAAGAAAAAAAGTTAATTGCATGGATAAAGGTTGTACAATAAGTCACTAGTAAAGAGGAGAATAAAAACCAGGCATCTGTCTGCTGCAGTCACTAAAATATCCCACAGCTAGTTGATTTAGCAGTAACTGCATTCTCTTTAATGTTTCTTATTACATAGATCTGCTTTTCCCTATAAAAGAGAAAATGAGTGTAGGGAATTCAAGGCTATGTATAAATGATATTGGTTCTCATGTCTCTAGTGAATATGAAAAAATTGCAAGAATCATGTAAAAATGCCCTCTGTTTCACGTGACTTGCACTGTAGCAGTCCCCTATGCTTCAACTAAAAGGTAATATTACAGGGATTATTTAAAAATGAAGATAAAATAACAGAAGCATCCCTCACCCTGAGTTCTATTAGGAAATATGACTCAGAAGCACGTTTTCTTATTCTTCTGTTTGTCTAAAGAGGCGAGCACACATCTGGGGAGCATTTTCAAAAAGGGCAAATGTGGCAGGGATGTTATCGAATGACTGGAGCATGATCTAGACATGTGAGGAATTCTAATTCAAGTGTTCAGGGAATCTTAAAAATGCAGTTCTTTGAGAGCCAAAACAGCAGCTCATTAGTGACATTTTTTTTTAATGCAAGAAAAGAGATGTGGGTTCAGGCTATTTGGCACATATTATTCAGTAGAGGTTGCCTGAAAAAAATAAAACATAAAAACTGGGCATCTAGGAAATATGGCATGTTGCTCACCAACCATTCTTCTAGTTTGGAAATGATTGGCATGTCTATCAGCCCTCCGGTTAGACATCCATGGTAAGAGGTACTGCTATGGTGCATGTGTGTGCATGAAGCAAGAAGGGGTAAAGTGAAATGTAGGAAACAGACACAATGCTTTTTGTATTGGGAGCTGCCCAGGTGGCACTAGCAGGAAAGATGTAAGAGGCCTGGGTTCAATCCCTGAGTTGGGAAGATCCTTTGGAGAAGGGCATGGCAGCACACTCCAGTATTCTTGCCTGGAGAATCCCATGGACAGGAGCCTGGTGGGCTACAGTCCCTGAGATTACAAAGAGTTAACACGACTGTGTTTCTGGCCAGTCTGGGAAAACATGAGAGTGATTTATCAAAATGTAGATAAGAAATCTTTGCACCATTTATGCCACTAAATTTATCTACTCTGAATTCATATACATAAAATGAAGTTCTAGTCAAAATTTGGTTTGCTGACTTTTGCTTGGCTACTTTTTAATAGGACTTTTAGTTATTATACTTTATTATTTTAAATTCATATTGTCAGTAAATTTATTTGTGATTTAGTACTCCTTCTAATGATGATGACGTTTCGGTTTCTTCGGTTTCTTCCAGTCTCTTTTTAAATTATTATTACCTTTAATTGGAAACATTTGCTTTACAATGTTGTGTTGACTTCTGTCATACATCGACATGAATAAGCCGTAAGTATGCACCTGGAAAATCCCATGGACGGAGGAGGCTAGTAGGCTGCAGTCCATGGGGTCGCTAAGAGTCGGACGCGACTGAACGACTTCACTTTCACTTTTCACCTTCATGCATTGGAGAAGGAAATGGCAACCCACTCCAGCATTCTTGCCTGGAGAATCCCAGGGACGGGGAGCCTGGTGGGCTGCCGTCTATGGGGTCGCACAGCGTCGGACATGACTGAAGCGTCTTAGCAGCAGTAGCAGTATGCATATGTCCTCTCCCTTTTGAACTTCCTTTCCACCCCTCATGCCATCCCACCCCTCTGGATTTTCACAGAGCACCAGTTGACTCCCTGTATAGCAACTTCTCATCGTCATTTATTTCATACATGGTAATATACATGTTTCAATGCTACTCTCTCAGTTAGTCCACCCTCTCCTTTTCCCACTTTGTCCACAAGTCTGTTCTCTGTCTGCATCTCTATTCTTTCCCTGCATATAGGTTAATCAGCATCATTTTTCTAGATTCCATATATATGCTTTAATATATATATGTTTTTCTCTTTCTGACTCACTTTACTCTGTACAACAGGTTCCAGGTTCATCCACCTCGTTGGAACTGACTTTAACCTGTTCCTTTTTATGGCTGAGTAATATTCCATTGTTTGTCTGTACCACAACTTCTTTATCCATTCATCTGTCAATGGACACTTACAAGATCTCTTAATATATTTCTCCACATTAAAAGAGGCTTGATAGAAAAAAAAATTAGAATCTTTACGTGACCTTTTATTATATTTTTAAACAAAATTAGAGCAAAAGAAGAATGTGCAACAGAAGAGTAAAAGGATATCCTCTATAAGGAGTGGTAGCATTCTGACAAACACCTAAAAATCACTGGTTTATATGCTTGATTCAATTAATTCTTAAAGGAGACCTGAGGTTGTGTGGAAAAACTGGAGTAAATATGTATTTGCATATTTTTTTCAAGAAGCAAATGATTAAAAGTTTTCATGGCATTTTGAAAACATTCTTAATTGGACCCATGACCAAATCCCACTTCTCCCTCCAGTACATGAGTTTTCCCAGACTTTTGAGAAATTAGGTCATCTGTGACTTAACAGAAAATTTCTGTAGTCAGATAAAACTTCAAGATTGTTGTCTTCAATTTTCTCCAGATTTCTATTCTATTTTATTCTACATTGTCTTAGAGATATTTTCATATTTTCACTGTTTTATTGGTTTGTTCATTTTAATTTTCCAGAGTTGGATGAATCTGCCTTTAAATTGTTATCCAAATACTATTCTAAAACAAAATCTATTTATTTTTTTCCAATAAATAGGTTGGGTTAGTTTGAAAGGCAGAATAAGCTATCTAGGGACTATGTGACGAAAGACAGGTATGGTAAGTGGTGTTATGTCAGGGACTTTCCAAGAGGAAGATCAGCATACCACTGCTCGTCAGGCCAGCAGAGCATGGCAATGAACAGTTTAAGAGCTGCCAATGTTCAGAGATCCAGATAGATAAGTTAAAAGCAAAACTGCATGAAGTAGCAGAGTGACAGATACTAGGTGCAGTCTCTAGAAGGTGAGAGGACAGGGACGGATAACAGAGAAAAGTAGGGGTTCAGACTTGGGGGGCTTGAGAAGTTCTAGGATAGACAATAGAAGAACACTGGCACAGGAGACCAGGGGCAATCACTTGTTACAGGAGCAAAGCAGAGTTTTCAATCTGGCCTCTATGGTTAGAGCCAGATTGATAGCAATGAGAACTTGTTGCTACCATCTGGTAGTGAATTAAATTCTTGCTGGCAAAAGAGAATTTTTGATCTAGAAGCAATGACAGGGTTGAACTTAATGCCAAGAAGTCTAGCAAAAGAGAAGTAGCCAAATCCAATGCTGTAGATATTTGACCTATTTCATATATATTTCTTTCAGTAGTCATTAATTATATTATTTAATTAGGGACATTTCTAGTCAAGGCTATGGTTTTTCCAGTAGTCAGTATGGATGTGAGAGTTGGACTGTGAAGAAGGCTGAGCGCAGAAGAATTGATGCTTTTGAACTGTGGTGTTGGAGAAGACTCTTGAGAGTCCCTTGGACTGCAAGGAGATCCAAGCAGTCCATTCTAAAGGATATCATCAGCCCTGGGTATTCTTTGGAAGGAATGATGCTAAAGCTGAAGCTCCAGTACTTTGGCCACCTCATGCGAAGAGCTGACTCATTGGAAAAGACTCTGATGCTGGGAGGGATTGGGGGAAGGAGAAGAAGGGGACGACAGAGGATAAGATGGCTGGATGGCATCACTGACTTGATGGACGTGAATCTGAGTGAACTCCGGGAGATGGTGATGGACAGGGAGGCCTGGCGTGCTGCGATTCATGGGGTTGCAAGGAGTCGGACAACTGAGCAACTGAACTGAACTGAGAGCTTTCTACTAATAGGTCCTCCTCTTATTATTGAGAGCATATGATATGTAAAATACTCTTTGTTTCTTACTAAACATTATTAACAATAAATTTAACCTCACTATTTTTATTGGCATATAATTGCTTTATAATATTGTGCTAGTTTCTGATGTACAACAAATTGAATCAGCTCTGTGTATACACATATTCCCTCCTACTCGAGCCTCCCTCCCTCCACCCCATCCCATCCCTTTAAGTCATCACGGAGCACCGAGCTCTGCTCACTGTGCTTTGTAGTAGCTTTCCATTAGCTATCTACTCTACACATGTGAAAAAGCGAAACTGTTGGTTGCTCTATTGTGTCTGACTCCTTGTGACCCCATGGACTATATAGCCCCCCAGGCTCCTCTGTCCATGGCATTCTCCAGGCAAGAATACTGAAGTGGGTAGCCATTCCATCTGTTGGGGATCAAACCCAGTTCTCCAGCAATGTAGGCAGATTCTTTACCATTTGAGCCACCAGGGAAGCCCTTATTTTATACCTGGTTTGTGTATATATGTCAATGCTACTCTCTCAATTCACTGCAACCTCTGCTTCCTCATCTGTGTTCTCCTGTCATTCTCTACATCTGCCTAAGACTATTTTGATTTTGCAAAGTTTACAGCATCCACCTCAGAGGGAGTTACCTATTAAAATGTTCATCTCAGCCATTTCAAATTGTGGGTCACATATTCTATATCAAGAAATGCAGAATATCCTTAAACTTTAAATATTGCTCTGCTACCCAAACTTCACAACTAGAATGTTCCTTTTAAAGGAAAAAAAAATCTGTCAAACTTGTTAAATAATATTTTCAATGTCTTATTTCCACATACTTTTGCTGAGACCACCCCCTATTAAATCAGTCTGCCAAAGCATACATTTTTACTTATTTTCATTGCCTCTTCACAAGTTGGTACAGAAGTAGATGCTAACCTTTTCTTATAGAACATTCTTTTAGAAAAATATTTGGTAAATTATTTCATAAATATTAATTTTAAAATAAAGCATTCACTAAGAAAATTTGTAACCTATAATGCTAGTCAGAGTGTTGGATACGGTAGAATGTTGATTCTACTCCTGAAACCTATTCTGAATAAGATGCTGCTAGTCTCTTTTGGGTTTTTGTATCAATCTGTTGATTTTGCAACCTGAAAGCTCTTGGTCTTTAATGATCTGTAGCACATCTGTATGCATAATACTGCCTTTCAAATGCCTCAACAATACAAAAACATTAGGCACGTATCACAGAGTTATTTTAATACATTTTCCATGCAACAATGCTTTTGCAAAATGCAACCCATTTTTGCATAAAAAATAAGATTTTACTGTGTGGGGATAATCAGGTAGTTATGCTGAACTAATGAGCCTTTTCTCTTCCTGACAGCCTTCAGATATAGGGAAATTTAATCATCTCTTAGATCTAGAAATAATTAGTTCTCTACCTTTGGTCACCATTAAAGATTTCCTTACACTGGAATATCCAGGCCAGGCAAGCTCATTAACAAGCAACCCTCCAATCCATTGATTACATTATACAAAATAATGCTCTACTTGTCTATTCATTTGTATAAAGCCATTCATTAAAACTGAGCTACTCGCATATAATGCAAATTGATTGTGCCCACTTGCCAATGTTATTTTTATTACATAAACTAACCTGAAAACATGTATTTTTTCTTTACTGTTTAAAGCAAAATTTAAAAAATGATCACAGAGAAATGATAATGTACTAGCTGGAATAATTTGGCTTTATTTATTCAGAGGAAATCTTTATTTTTTTTCCTGTTAATTGGAATCATGTTTTAGACAATATAACAATAGACTCCTATTGTCATAATTTTTAGACATTCCATCTCTTTTTCTGTTTATTGCAAGTCTTGACTGGGTTCCAGAATTCAGTCCTGATGTTCCATAATCATACAAATCCCCTATTCTGAAAGGAATATTCAATTCAAAAAGGGAGAGGCAGAGTATGAAATTCATTTAGATTAATAGCATATTTATTTAGCACCAAAGGGCAATATTCTTATTATGAAAAGATGTTTTAGTTTTTCTTTAAAATGACAAAGAAGCTAGTGAGAAGGTGGCAAATCTTCTACCTTTGGCTATTTTTCTCTAAAGTTCTGGCCTATTTCTTACTGTGTTGTAGAAATAGTTGTTGGTTTTCTATTTCCTTCCCTCTCTCAAAGCCACTTCTTTCAATAGTTCTCTGTACTTATGATTTAAGGATAGGAAGCTTGAGGGTTTCTATGTGTACTCAGCATCAGAAATGCAAGCACATGATGACTTCTTTGGGTGAGCATAAATCTTATTTTCAAAACTGTGTTTAGACATTTAAAAATATTTTATCATTATTTTTAATGTTTCTGATGTCAGTAGAAGCATATTTGTGAACAATGTTGTGCTTTTTTTTGTTACTTTCTCCATTTTCTGGCTTGTTTGGGGCACCCAGAAAATAAGAGTAAACTGACAAGAAGCTCAAGAAAAGGCAAGATTGATGTAAAGTAAAAAGCATTAACAAGTGAACATAATCTTCAGCCTGTTTGGCAATGGCCACCAGAATAAAACCCCAAAATAAATATAAAAATAAATACATTTTTAGAAGGAAGAAAAAGAAAATATACCTAAGCTTGTTTTCTTCAAGCTAAGTGAGCAAAGCAGTAGCTTCTTAACAGTGATCACATCACTTGTAGGACTGAAGCATTAAATCACCCCAAGCCCATCTGTCAGCCAATCAGGAAAAATTTACATTTTAGCTGGGTCTGTAGCACAGGGATCGAGGTATTCACAGGTTGCTTTCTTGCAGCATAAAGTTTAATGCACTGCATAGCGTGTTGTTGAAAACTGGCCAAGACTGACAGGGACTTGGCAGACACTTTCCGGAGCTCCTAGTGCCAGCAAGATGTCTTTGCTAGGTGAAAACAAATAAGAACCAAAATTCTTTTTAGCTCGCAGAGATAAACGTTTCCCGGGAATTGTTGCGTGTTAGATTGCTGTCCTAAAGCCTCTCATTTTGTGCTCTCGTTCTGAGTTGCGTTTCTGTTGCAATTGGCTCCCTGCCTGGAAACTTGCTGTGCCCTACTGGGTTAACCATGATGGGCAGGTGGGATGAGGGAGCTCTGGTTGATTTGACAGTAGCATGGTGGCATTTAGGATGATCATTACTGCAAGAGGGTGGCATAAATCTGCCGAAGGCAACTGATGTTTCAATCCCCACGCACAATTCCCCTTTTAAACTGGCCTCTTGTCTTCTCTTTCACTTCTCACTTTTACTGGAAATGCCCTCAATGGCCATTTTATAATCTTACATTGCCATGTCACATTATCAGCTTCAAACATAAAAAAAACAAAAAAACAAAAAACAAAGTGATCATCTTGTGGTAGGGGACTGGTAATTCAGCAGAGTTAAAGTCCATGTCCTTTTCATCAGAGGGGACTGGAATTCAAAAGTAGAAAGTCAAGAGATACCTGGAATAACAGGCAACTTTGGCCTTGGAGTGCAAAATGAAGCAGGGCAAAGGCTAACAAAATGTTGCTAAGAGAACGCACTGATCATAGCAAACACACTCTTCCAATAACACAAGAGAAAACTCTACACATGAACATCAGCAGATAGTCAATACAAAAACAGATTGATTATATCTTTGCAGTCAAAGATGGAGAAGCTCTACACAGTCCGCAAAAACAAGACCAGGAGATGATTGTGGCTCAGATCATGAACTGCTTACTGCAAAATTCCGACTTAAATTGAAGAAAGTAGGGAAAACCACTAGACCATTCAGGTATGACATAAATCAAATCTTTTACAATTATACAGTGGAAGTGACAAATAGATTCAAGGGATTGGATCTGATCGACAGAATGCCTGAAGAGCTATGGATGAAGGTTCATACCATTGTACATGAGGCAGTGATCAAGACCATCCCTAAGAAAAAGAAAGGCAAAAGGCAACATGGTTGTCTGAGAAGGGCTTAAAAATAGCTGAGAAAAGAAGAGAAAGGAAAGGCAAAAGAAATAGGAAAGACATATCCATTGAATGCAGAGTTCCAAAGAATAGCAAAGAGAAATAAAACCTTCCTAAGTGAAGAATGCAGAGAAATAGAAGAAAACAATAGAATGGGAAATACTAGAGATCTCTTCAAGATGATTAGAGATACCAATGGAACATTTTGTGCAAAGATGCGCACAATAAAGGACAGAAATGATATGGACCTAACAGAAGCAGAAAATATTAAGAAGAGGTGGCAAGAATACACAGAAGAACTATACAAAAAAAGATCTTAATGACCCAGATAACCACAATGGTGTGGTCATTCACCTAGAGCCAGACATCCTGCAATGTGAAGTCAAGTGGACCTTAGGAAGCATCACTACGAACAAAACAAAGGAGGTAATGGTATTCAGCTGAGCTATTTCAAATCTTAAAAGATGATGCTGTGGAAGTGCCACACTCAATATGCCAGCAAATTTGGAAAACTCAGCAGTGATCACAGGACTGGAAAAGGTCAGTTTTCATTCCAATCCCAAAGAAAGGCAATACCAAAGAATGTTCAAACTATCACACAATTGCACTCATCTCATGGGCTAGCAAAATAATGCTCAAAATTCTCCAAGCCAGGCTTCGACAGTACATGAACCGAAAACTTCCAAGTGTTCAAGCTGGTTTTGAAAAGGCACAGGAACCAGAGATCAAATTTTCAACATCTGTCAGATCACAGAAAAAGCAAGAAATTCCAGAGAAGCATGTAGTTCTGTTTCATTGATTGTGCTAAAGCCTTTGACTGTGTGGATCAGAACAAACTGTGGAAATTCTTAAAGAGATGGGAATACCAGTTCACCTTACCTGCCTCCTTTGAAACCTGTATGAAGGTCAAGAAGCAACAATTGCAACCATAAATGGAACAACAGACTGGTTCCAAATTGGGAAAGGAGTACTTCAAGGTTGTATATTGTCATGTTGCTTACTTAAATTATATGCAGAGTACATCATGCAAAATGCCAGGCTGGATGAAGCACAGGCTGGAATCAAGATTGCTGGGAGAAATAGCAATAACCTCAAATATCCAGATGACACCATCCTTATGGCAGAAAGTGAAGAGGAACTAAAGAGCCTCTTGATGAAGGTGAAAGAGGAGAGTGGAAAAAGCTGGCTTGAAAGTCAACATTCAAAAAACTAAGATTGTGGCATCCTGTTCCATCGTTCATGGAAAATAGATGGGAAAACAATGGAAACAGTGACAGACTTTATTTTGGGGGGCTCCAAAATCACCACAGTGACTGCAGCCATGACATTAAAAGATGTGCGTTACTTGATAGAAAAGCTATGATGTTCCTGGACAAGGTATTAAAAAGCAGAGACATTACTTTGCAGACAAATGTCTGTATAGTCAAAACTATGGATTTTCCAGTAGTCATGTACAAATGTGATAAGTTTGACCATAAAGAAGGCTGAGTGCTGAAGAATTGCTGCTTTCAAACTGTGTTGCTAGAGAAGACTCTTGAGAGTCCCTTGGACTGAAAGGGGATCAAACCTGTCAATCCTAAAGGAAATCAGCCCTGAATATACATTGAAAGGACTGATGCTGAAGCTGAAGCTCTAATACTTTGGCCACCTGATAGGAAGGGCTGACTCACTGGAAAAGATCCTGATGCTGGGAAAGGTTGAAGGCTGGCAAAGAAGAGGGAGCAGAGGATACAATGTCTGGATGGCATCATCAACTCAATAGACATGAGTTTCAGCAAGCTCCTGGAGATAATGATGGACAGGGAATCCTGGCTTACTGTAGTCCATGGAGCTGCAAAGAGTTGGACATGTCCTTGTGTCTGAACAACAACATTTTTAACTCCATTTGAAAGAAGACAGGAGACTTCATCTCTTCTCAGCACTGTCCAGGACTGTGCAGCTGCTGTCAGGGTTTGACCTCATGCTGGGCAGAACGTGGATTAAAGGTTCACATTCTTTATGTGTGCTATGCTCAGAAGGGAGGCTGAAGGCCATATCTGGAGATTCTTCTGTACCCTCCTGTTAGTTATATTGGCTATACTCTGAGCTATTCAGCATCTTGGCCTCTACTTTTCAAACTATCTCCAGATAATTCCTATCAAGTCTCTGTTAACCTGAAAGAGTGATAGTCAAGGTTGCAGCAGAATCACCTAGGGGGATTTTAATGCATAGATTAAAGCTCTCTACTCCCAGAATTTCTGATTCAGTAGATCCTGTATGGAGCCCGATAACTTGAATTTTTAATAAGTTTCCAGGTTATCTTGATGCTGCTGCACAATACGTGGGAAACCACTGCCCTGGATGATCTCTATTTCCTTTTGGGCTGGAAGATCACCATGGTGAATTTTCCTTTAATTGCATTTCTCAGTCTTTCCAAATTGTCTCTTAACATTTAAAGACAAACTTTTGGAATTCTAGAAAAACAAAACATTTTCTCTCTCACCAAAAGTCAAGTGGTTTTCTCCTTTTTCCTTAGTGTATTTTGGATCTGTTTCAAACTAAGATTAATAAAATGAAATTGTTGTTTTTAGTCGCTAAGTTGTGTCTGACTCTTTTGTGATCCCATGGACTGTAGCCAGGGATCCTCTGTCCCTGAGGTTTTCCAGGCAAGGATACTGGAATAGGTTGCCATTTCTTTCTCCAGGGAATCTTCCTGACTCAGGGATTGAATCCATGTCTCTTGCATTGGCAGGTGGATTCTTTACACTGAGCCAACAGTGCTAGGAGGAAGAATTAGATTTTCTTTTTCCAATTTCATACATACTTTCAGTATGTTAAAAAAAGGATATATTTATATATATGCATGTATTTGAAAAGTATTTACTGATTAAATATTCTCTATTTTAGCCTTTCAATTGCTAAATATGATTTAGCCAGTAACAGTCCTCCAAACTCTAGAGGTATCATACTGTTTTGCAATTTTGTTCTGTTAAATAATGCTTAGGCACATTACAAGTACTTAGCTAAGTTAATATGAGCAACCATTTACAATCTGTTATATTTCTCATATGGTAATTTTTAAAAGATTATGTTAGATGCACAAATAAGCTAGCTGAACCTGCTAAATGAAAGTGCCTGCACTTACTCCTTTCCCTCTTACTGCATTTGAATTAGACCATAAGCATTGCTCTTTTTATAGCATGTCCCCAAGAGTCAAAATGAGCACCTGTGCCATTGAGGGGATTACCATACATAAATGAACACATGCAGACACACACACACACATTCATACATTTTGGTAAACTGTAATGAGACAAAACCAGATACAGCACATATTCATAAAAGCTTGCTAATATAATTTATATGAATAAAAATAATATATCTTTTGAACTTTCCATTTTTCCATCTTCAAGCAGACAAGGCAATGTACTTGTTCTAAATGTTTAAATAACCTTTTTTCAAGTAGCCTCAAATTTAACAGGGATTTAATTACAGAGTCTCTATTTTGATTATTTGAATTTAGGGATGAAATTTTCATTGACAGATTTTTGTTTGTGTGTTTGGCAGTTTTTCAGACAGAATCACCATATTGTATAAATTCATGGCTACCCTTGATAAGCAATGATGTTGAATATTTGTATGTTATTTATCCTTATATAGTATAAAAATATACAAACTTAATATACTTAACATTTGAAACTGACAGTGATAATGGGGAATCAGGTTGAAAAGGTCAGTGTCTGTTCCGAGGCAATCAATTAAGAAAGCTGCATTCTGCTTTGAAGGGAGGTTGCAGCTCTTTAACGGCATGCATTTGTAGTTAAGCTTTCTGTCTTGTCTATTGTCTCTGTATTATAGATCTGTGGAGATTTTTTTTTTTTTCTCAAAATGTTATTAGCCTATCTTGGATTCCTCCCTGCCAGCTGACCATTCCTATTTCTCTTTATTTTAAGCAATCAACAGCTCTTTTACATTTTTACAGGCTGAGTTTCTGTGGTCATCTTTCTTTTGGCTGGAAAATATATTGGCTTCATTTGAGAGCAGGTCTAGTAAGCATGGCTATAATACCAGTTCATGCATTTTGTACCAGGATCTTGATAATTTCAGCTCCATTTTGCTAATTGAAAACATCATTGACACAGTGCTTGCCAATAAATTCTGTCCAAATATTGAACAAAGAGAGTGATCATGTTCAAGGACTCTCTAAACTCTGAGAATGTATTATTATTCTTAGAGTCTGTGTTCATCTTCATTGTCTTCCATGGGTGCGATTTATGCTGAAGATCTGTTATTTGGCCTACCCAACAATCATTCCCCTTTCCTTTGGTAAAAGTACCTTGCGTTTCTTTTGGAAGATAACTTTTCTCAGTCTCAATTTCTGTGATTTGAGGTGAGCTGACTCAATCTTGAACTTTAGCAATACATGTGACACAGATATACCCATTTAGAGCACTTCAATCTCTTCACCTAAACTCATTACCTCAGCTGGACTAGGCAGATACTTATGTGAGGATTTTTATGTCAATAGGAAAAGGAATTAATTCGTTTTCTCCCCTAAAACTGTCTAAACTGATGCAATATTGTTTTGGTGTCACTAGTTATCACTTAGCATTACTTGTGATTGAGGATAGCTGCTTAAAAATAAAGTCAACAAAGATGAAAGCAAAGCAGTGGTAAAGTTGCCTTTAGAGAACTCTCCTTGTATATCTCATTTGAGTACTCATATCAAGTCATATCTAAAGCTGTCACCACTCTTAGACGTTCCTGTTATACTATCCAAACACTCCATTTTTGCTGTGTCAATTTGATTGGGTTTCTGCCACCCACAACAAAATTGTATTATAAAGTACACTAAATAAAAATAGTACCTCTAGTCCAAAACACTAGTGTTAGTAACAAAACAGCAAAGCATGACAGAATAATTAACTTTTGGATAAAGTCAACGGTTTATCTTAAGATAAGTAGTAAAACACTCTGGTTTATGGGCATTAACATGTAACATTTCACCTACTACTAGGAAGTTATTTGATGTGATATGCATCACATATAAGACATGCTTGCTCTGTTTTATCTATATTTTCATTTATGGTTATCTCTTCGGTTTACCTGAGTACCAGGTATCTGCTTTGGTTTCACAAGATTTAGTGATATTTCCTCTTTAATTAAGCCAATTTTCTTTAACAAGAAGCTGGTATATAACCCTAACACAAATAATGGAGACTGAATACGAACTATGGAGGTAACAGAATACAATGACAGCTCTGAGGTCTGTAGGTCAGAAGAGAGTTGCAGCCAAGTGTAGTATTTGTCCAGCAAGACCTTGGTTTTCAGGATGATTGTCATTTCATTGTATTACACTGAGCCTTTAAACAATCCCTAGTTTATTGCATGTCTTCCTGAATGTGTGCTACCAGGGCAGAGTCAGCAGTGTAGAGATTCTCCCAAATAACTTTATTAAGGTCTTCAGTGTATACCTATGAACCCTAGGAATAGAAGAGCTTCCTTTATTTCCCAAACTCTGGGTCCCAGGATTTTTGTTTTAGAACTGATCAGCGTGGGATAAGGGCTATAAAGTATCCTTTACACCTCTATGCCTTTTGGATTCATTAATGCGCACAGGGACTGATAGTTTTGCAGACTGGAGTATTTTCCCAATATGCGGAGATGGTTTTTAAGATCTCAGAGTTCTGTGAATAGCGATAAACACACATTCTAATCCATGCTTTCATACTTACTATCTGGGAGTCTTTGGGACTTGGGTTCTTCCCTTGTGAGCTAGGATGATGTTAATAGATTATTTCACTGGGTGGTAGTTATTATTATTAAATTAATAATCCTTATTAGCCCACAGTGTGATTTATTAATATTAGTGTTAGTATTATAGTACAGTAAACAAGAATCATCTAAAATGAGTCCAGTTGTCAGGCAAAGATTTCTTTTAACAGTAATTCTTAAGATACGAGATTCAATCAAAATAATGTTCTCTGACTCACGCTATATCATGAAATTATCTGCCTTGAAGTTGCTACTTGATTTATGTGTTCTACTTGACCTCTCACACTCATTTTCCTATGTGAATACATCAGAAGTATATTATTGGCCATATGTTTCTTCTTGCATTCAGCGCCCAGAGTGTGCACAAACTTGCAATGTTTCCCGTGAGAGAAAAGAAACCAAGACCCTTGAGACAAATAAATCTCCCAGAGCAAAGCAGAGATGCTCGTTTCTGGAATTCAGCATAGTCATGGAAGCAGAGCACACAGATGTGATCTATCAGCACAGCCTCAAGGTCACAATTTCCAATTCAGAGAATCACCCAAGAGAGGGTTTAAGAATTAGCAAGTGCTTCTGAGACTGTAGGAGAAAGCAGTGCAGGAGGAAACACCATTTATAAAAGTAAAAAAGCTACAGTGAATACTAAACATTTTCTCCTTTCTGGGCAAATGACAGAATAGTCTATCATATAAAATGAGAAATGACAGTAATTATGACTTATTGGAAACGTTTCAAAACATTACCATTGGTGATGATGATAAACCAAGCTATCTAGGACAGGAGGAATGGTCAAAAAAAAAAAATTCTGAAATACCATAAAAGAAAGAGACTCAAGATAACAGAATTATTTGTTTTAAACAAGGAAAAAGAGGAAGGAAGAAAAAATGTGGAAGCCTGTGTGAAATAAGTGATTAAAAATTTAATATTCAGGAGTTTGGAAGCTCAAACTTTGTAAGTCTCATAAAAATATATTTAAGTATTCTCACTGGAACAGGAATTTCTATTTTATTTGAAATATTATATATAAATAAATAAATAATAATGAAATAAATAATAATGAAATTAACATTAATGATATATTAATGAAGGACAGGGAAGCCTGGTATGCTGCAGTCCATGGGGTTGCAAGGAGTCAGACATGACTCAGAGACTAAACGACAACAATGATATGATACATTTATACAAGGCTTCTACATTTTCATTAACTCTTAATACCATGACTTTAGTCAGTTCCACAAAGAAGGAGAGTCTTGTCAAGACTACAGAGCAAATGGGTCAGAACTGGGCCAAGAATTTATATTTTCTGTGTTCAACTGAAGATTCTGCCATCATATAGCATGCTCTCCAGTAGACTTTCCCTAATTTCATAAACATTTAACATGGAGGCTACCATCTCAGTAGGCCTTAATAATATGTATAATCTCATCAATTTCTTAAATTCATGGTAAGTTCAGTTCAGTGGCTCAGTCATGTCTGACTCTTTACGACCCCATAAATCACAGCACGCCAGGCCTCCCTGTCCATTACCATCTCCCAGAGTTCACCAAAACTCATGTCCATCGAGTTGGTGATGCCATCCAGCCATCTCATCCTCTGTTGTCCCCTTCTCCTCCTGCCCCAATCTTTCTCAGCATCAGAGTCTTTTCCAATTAGTCAACTCTTTGCACGAGGTGGCCAAAGTATTGGAGTTTCAGCTTTAGCATCTGTCCTTCTAATAAACACCCAGGACCGACTTCTTTAAAATGGACTGGTTAGATCTCCTGGCAGTCCAAGGGACTCTCAAGAGTCTTCTCCAGCACCACAGTTCAAAAGCATCAATTCTTTGGTGCTCAGTTTTCTTCACAGTCTGACTATCACATCCATACATGACCACTGGAAAAACCATAGCCTTGACTAGATGGACATTTGTTGACAAAGTAATGTTTCTGCTTTTTAATATGTTATCTAGTTTGGTCATAACTTTCCTTCCAAAGAGTAAGCATCTTTTAATTTCATGGCTGCAATTACCATCTGCACTGATTTTGGAGCCCGCCAAATAAAGCCAGCTACTGTTTCCACTGTTTCTCCATCTATTATCCATGAAGTGATGGGACCAGATGCACGATCTTCATTTTCTGAATGTTGAGCTTAAAGCCAACTTTTTCACTCTGCTCTTTCACTTTCATTAAGAGGCCTTTTAGTTCCTCTTCACTTTCTGCTATGAGGGTGGTATCATCTTCATATCTGAGGTTCTTTATATTTCTCCCAGCAGTCTTGATTCCAGCTTATGCTTCTTTCAGCCCAGCGTTTCTCATGGTGTACTCTGCATATAAGTTAAATAAGCAGGGTGACAATATACAGCCTTGATGTACTCTTTTTTCTCTTTGGAACCAGTCTGTTGTTCAATGTCCAGTTCTAACTGTTGCTTCCTGACCTGCATATAAGTTTTTCAAGAGGCAGGTCAGGTGGTCTGGTATTCCCATCTCTTTCAGAATGTTCCACAGTTGATTGTGATCCAAACAGTCAAAAGCTTTGGCATAGTCAATAAAGCAGAAATAGATGTTTTTCTGGAACTCTTGATTTCTCAATGATCCAGTGGATGTTGACAATTTGATCTCTGGTTCCTCTGCCTTTTCTAAAACCAGCTTGAATATCTGGAAGTTCACAGTTCATGTATTGCTGAATCCTGGCTTGGAGAATTTTGAGCATTACTTTACTAGCATGTGTGATGAGTGTAATTGTGTGGTAGTTTGAGCATTCTTTGGCATTGCCTTTCTTTGGAATTGGGATGAAAACTGACCTTTTCTAGTCCTGTGGCCACTGCTGAGTTTTCCAAATTTGCTGGCATATTGAGTGCAGCACTTTCACAGCATCATCTGTCAGGATTTGAATTAGCTCCACTGGAATTTCATCACCTACACTAGCTTTGTTCGTAGTGATGCTTTCTAAGGCCCACTTGACTTCACATTCCAGGATGTTGGCTCTAGGTGAGTGTTCACACCATTGTGATTATCTGGGTCATGAAGATCTATTTTGTACAGTTTTTCTGTGTATTTTTGTCACCTTTCACTATTTTTCACTTCCACTGTATGAGATTTGATTTAGGTCATACCTGAATGGTCTAGAGGTTTTCCCCAGTTTTATTTAAGTCTGAATTTGGCAATAAGGAGTTCATGATTTGAGCCACAGTCTGCTCCTGGTCTTGTTTCTGCTGACTGTATAGAGCTTCTCCATCTTTAGCTGCAAAGAATAAAATCAACCTGATTTTGGTGTTGACCATCTGGTGATGTCCATGTGTAGAGTCTTCTCTTGTGTTGTTGGAAGAGGGTGCACAGAAGCATTCCAGCTGTGACAGACCTTGCAGAAGCGTGGCCGAGAGGAGCTGCCCCATGCCCGAGGTCAGGGATGGTGGCCAAGAGGAGCAATCCCACGTGCAAGGAGAGGCTGCTGGGCACAGGGTGGCTGAGAGGAGATACTCCACATTCAAGGTCAGGAAAGGAGACTTCGTCCAAGTTAAGGAGCAACGGCTGCACTTGGCTGGGGCAGCCATGAAGTGATACCCCATGTCCAAGGTAAGAGAAACTAAGTAACATGGTAGGTATTGCCAAAGGGCATCAGAGGGGAGACACACTGAAACCATAATCAGAAAACTAGCTAATCTGATCACATGAACCACAGCCTTGTCTAACTCAGTGAAACTAAGCTATGCTGTGTGGGGCCACCTAAGATGGATGGGTCAGGGTGGAGAGGTCTGACAGAATGTGGTCCACTGGAGAAGGGAATGGCAAACCACTTCGGTATTCTTGCATTGAGAACCCCATGAACAGTATGAAAAGGCAAAATGATAGGATACTGAAAGAGGAACTCCCCAGTTTGTTAGGTGCCCAATATGCTACTGGAGATCAGTGGAGAAATAACTCCAGAAAGAATGAAGGGATGGAGCCAAAGCAAAAACAATACCCAGTTGTGAATGTGACTGGTGATAGAAGCAAGGTCCGATGCTGTAAAGAGCAATATTACATAGGAACCTGAAATGTTAGGTCCATGAATCAAGGCAAATTGGAAGTGGTCAAATAGGAGATGGCAAGAGTGAACGCTGACATTCCAGGAATCAGCGAATTAAAATGGACTGGAATGGGTGAATTTAACTCAGATGGCCATTATTCTACTACTGTGAGCAGGAATCCCTTAGAAGAAATGGAGTAGCCATAATGGTGTAAAAAAAAAAAAAAAAAAAAGAGTCTGCAAGAGTCTGAAATGCAGTATTTGGATGCAATCTCAAAAACATCAGAATGATCTCTGTTCATTTCCAAGACAAACCATTGAATATTATGGTAATCCAAGTCTATGCCCCAACCAGTAACGTTGAAGAAGCTGTAGTTGAATGGTTCTATGAAGGCCTACAAGACCTTTTAGAACTTTAGACCTTTAACACCCCAAAAAGATGTCCTTTTCATTATAGGGGACTGGAATGCAAACGTAGGAACATCTGGAGTAACAGGCAAATCTGGCCTTGGAATACGGAATGAAGCAGGGCAAAGACTAATAGAGTTTTGCCAACGGAACACACTGGTTATAGCAAACACACTCTTGCAACAATTCAGGGTAAACCAGCTAGTAATTATATTATTTATCTCCTTGGAGACAAATTGATACTGAGTATGTCCTAATGATAGTTTCTTATATCTGATGATAGCAAATGCAAGTTCAGTTCAGTTCAGTCACGCAGTCCGACTTTTTGCGACCCCATGAATCACAACACGCCAGGCCTCCCTGTCCATCACCAACTCCCGGAGTTCACTCAGACTCATGTCCATTGAGTCCGTGATGCCATCCAGCCATTTCATCCTCAGTCGTCCCTTTCTCCTCCTGCCCCCAATCCCTCCCAGCATCAGGGTCTTTTCCAATGAGTCAATTCTTCGCATAAGGTGGCCAAAGTACTGGAGCTTCAGTTTTAGTATCATTCCTTCCAAAGAAATCCCAGGATTGATCTCCCTCAGAATGGACTGGTTGGATCTCCTTGCAGTCCAAGGGACTCTCAAGAGTCTTATCCAACACCACAGTTCAAAAGCATCAATTCTTCTGTGCTCAGCCTTCTTCACAGTCCAACTCTCACATCCATACATGACCACAGGAAAAACCATAGAGGAAAAGAACAGAATGGGAAAGACTAGAGATCTCTTCAAAAAATTAGAGATACCAAGGGAACATTTCATGCAAAGATGGGCTCAATAAAGGACAGAAATGGTCTGGACCTAACAGAAGAAGAAGATATTAAGAAGAGGTGGCAAGAATACACGGAAGAACTGTATAAAAAAGATCTTCATGACTCAGATAATCATGATGATGTGTTGACTAATCTAGAGCCAGACATCTTGGAATGTGAAGTCAAGTGGGCCTTAGAAAGCATCACTATGAACAAAGCTAGTGGAGGTGATGGAATTCCAGTGGAGCTGTTTCAAATCCTGAAAGATGATGCTGTGAAAGTGCTGCACTCAATTTGCCAGCAAATTTGGAAAGCTCAGCAGTGGCCACAGGACTGGAAAAGGTCAGTTTTCATCCCAATTCCAAAGAAAGGCAATGCCAAAGAATGCTCAAACTACCGCACAATTGCACTCATCTCACATGCTAGTAAAGTAATGCTCAAAATTCTCCAAGCCAGACTTCAGCAATATGTGAACCGTGAACTCCCTGATGTTCAAGCTGGTTTTAGAAAAGGCAGAGGAACCAGAGATCAAGTTGCCAACATCCGCTGGATCATGGAAAAAGCAAGAGAGTTCTAGAAAACATCTATTTCTGCTTTATTGACTATGCCAAAGCCTTTGACTGTGTGGATCACAGTAAACTGTGGAAAATTCTGAAAGAGATGGGAATATCAGCAAATGCAAACACTTATATAATTAGAAATAACATGGCTTAGTTTACAGGAAGTGTGTTATATGTCTGGGAAATTGGAATTGTGTTTCATTTATTGAAAACAGTCAGTGGTGACTCTGGTTTGATGTTTTACTGCATCTTAAGTGCAAAGGAAGAGTTGACATATTGATTTTAGATTGAGACTTTGAAGAAATGTCACAAGACTGTGATAAGATGGAAAACTTTGAGGATAGAGTTTAAATGAATCTACAAAATTGGGTATATGCAGGGAATTCAGTACTTCAAACACAGAACTATTCAAACAGCTATCTCCATGCTAGTTAAAATTGCCACTCTTAGTACAACTGCTACTTTGCTGTGAAAGTGTCTAACTTAAAAATAAAATTCCATTAAGCTTATAAATATAATTTTATTGTCTAGCTAGGTGGTATTATAATTTTTCTCTTCTTTTCCAACTGTTTAACTTAGAGGATTTAGGATATATTTATTTCTCATTGATGTGACAAAAACTTTTCAGTTAATCAACAAATACACTAAGATAGGGTTCTCCATAATTACTTCTTATGTATTTTAACTTCTTATTAGTTTGTATTTTTCTACTGTGTATTCTTCTTCAAATGCATTATCAAGCTATTCTTTCCATTAAACTTCATCCCCTCATCTGAATAATTTCCCCAGCTGTCCAAATCCATCTGTATTTTTGATCAATCTGATTTATTATCTCTAGTTTCTAGCATTTTCTTATTGCAGAGTTGGATGTGTACTCGTTTATATTTTCCACTGACTGCTTAATGAATATAGTGAATGATATCAATGCACATTCTGATCCCCAGGGACCTTCTTTGATACTTCTATCTTCCAATGAGGCAGAAAATAATTGACGTTTTCTATTTGCTGGGCTAATTTGTGTATTCTTATTGTGCTATTATTTGTATGCAAGAAAATCTTAAGCACTGAAACCCTTCATTTAACTAGATTTTTTTCATCTCTCAGCTGTTAGAAAAAGCAGTTAATGGTATAACAGTAGCTAGCAGGTATTTTGTTTAAAAACTACTTTATGGAGTCCTCGCTCAGTTTTATTTTAGCTCAGATCGTTTATCTTTGGTAGCTAAAATGACAAAGTTTTAAATCGTCTAAAACTTGAGTACAACAACATTTCCAGCTACTCTATTAGGAAAATATGCCCTAGACTTTGGAGAAGGCTGTGGCACCCCACTCCAGTACTCTTGTCTGGAAAATCCCATGGACGTAGGAACTTGGTAGGCTGCAGTCCATGGGGTCACAAAGAGTCGGACACGACTGAACGATTTCACTTTCAATTTTCACTTTCATGCACTGGAGAAGGAAATGGCACCCACTCCAGTGTTCTTGTCTGGAGAATCCCAGGGACGAGGGAGCCTGGTGGGCTGCTGTCTATAGGGTCGCACAGAGTTGGACAAGACTGAAGCGACTTAGCAGCAGCAGCAGCATAGTGTATTATGCCGACCATTCCCAGTGTAACTTGCAAGCAGACACACACCCATTTTTGTTGTCGTTGCTGCTAATCTATGTTCAGAGATCATTGATCAGTGATCAACGAGTGCATATGTGTGTGTGTGTGTGTGTGTGTGTGTGTGTACACAGAGAGAAAAATCAGTAAATCTTTCAGACAAAGAATTATGGAGACCTAGGTCACCATCTCTTCCTGATTAGATAAGGTGAACTTGCTTGCTTAACTTAAAACAAATTGACTAATCTCTGATGCATAAAATTGAATAAATATCTTTTCCACACATTTCTGGAAATATAAGATACCTGGTACACTTGGGCACATAATCTCATTTATCCTATATTTTCAATTCAGTTCAGTTCAGTCACTCAGTCGTGTCTGACTCTGCGACCCCATGAACCACAGCACACCAGGCCTCCCTGTCCATCACCAACTCCTGGAGTCCACCCAAACCCATGTCCATTGAGTCGGTGATGCCATCAAGCCATCTCATCCTCTGTGTCCCCTTTTTCCTCCTACCCTCACTCTTTCCCAGCATCAGGGTCTTTTCCTGCTCTTCAAATCAAGTGGCCAATGGATAAAGTTTCAGGTTCAACATCAGTCCTTCCAATGAACACCCAGGGCTGATCTCCTTTAGGATGGTCTGGTTGGATCTCCTTGCAGTCCAAGGGACTCTCAAGGGTCTTCTCCAACACCACAGTTCAAGAGCATGAATTCTTGGCACTCAGCTTTCTTTATTGTCCAACTCACATCCATACCTGACCACTGGAAAAACCATAGCCTTGACTAGACAGATCTTTGTTGACAAAGTAATATCTCTGCTTTTTAATATGCTCTCTAGGTTGGTCATAACTTTCCTTCCAAGGAGTAAGCATCTTTTAAATTCTGGCTGCAATCACCATCTGCAGTGATTTTGGAGCTGCAAAAAAATAAAAGTCTGAAACTGCTTCCACTGTTTCCCCATCTATTTGCCATGGAGTGATGGGACCTGATGCCATGATCTTAGTTTTCTGAATGTTGAGCTTTAAGCCAATAATTTTAAATTCTATCAAATCAACTACATAAGGTATGAGTGCATATATTCTAATGCTATTTCCCTTCAGAACAGAGAACTCAACAGCTCAGAGTGAGTCTGGCATTATCATGGCCAAGCTCAGCATTATATCTGAGTCTGCCCTTCAAAGCAAATCCTCCCTTCCTTACCTCTGCTTTACTAATTGTTGCTTCTTAGGTACCACTTTGGAGAAGGCAATGGCACCCCGCTCCAGTACTCCTGACTGGAAAATCCCATGGATGGAGGAGCCTGGAAGGCTGCAGTCCATGGGGTCACTGAGGGTTGGATACTACTGAGTGACTTCACTTTCCATTTTCACTTTCATGCATTGGAGAAGGAAATGGCAACCCACTCCAGTGTTCTTGCCTGGAGAGTCCCAGGGAAGGGGGAGCCTGGTGGGCTGCCATCTATGGGGTCACACAGAGTTGGACACAACTGAAGTGTCTTAGCAGCAGTAGCAGGTACCACTTTATTTCCTTAAGAAAATATTAAGACAGTGTTCCAAATTTGCAGTCTCTAATCAGTCCTACATCTTTATTGCCTATTTCCAAAAAATCTTTAAATTTCAGCTGTAATCAAGAAACTTGATCAGATTCTCACGAGACTTTATCAAGCAAGACTTGTTTGGAATGAGTATATAATCAGCCCATGGTAAGGTGGCTATACATCTAACACCCAAAATAAAACATTCTGTGATTTGCATTTCAATAAGTATAAGTGAGGTAGTAGTGATGATAAAGAAAGCAGTTTCTAAATGGAGAAAATGTCTTAAAAAATAAAAGAGGAACACAGAATGCATGTTGGCTAATTTATATGCGATTAAAATAAGACGGGGAGAATAAATAAAAAGGATACTAGAATGTCTATTACAGCATTCAAACTCTACTCTGGATTGTCCAGGTTAAACTGTATAACCAAACCAATCCTTGTTATGTTTATAGGTTTTGTGTGTGTGTGTGTGTGTGTGTGTGTGTGTGTGTGGTTTCTTTCTTTCTTTGTTTTTTATTTTAATTTATTTTTTTACTTTACAATACTGTATTGGTTTTGCCATACATTGACATGAATCCGCCACAGGAGTACATGAGTTCCCAGTCCTGAACCCCCCTCCAGCAATTATAAATCCTGAATTGCTACTTGGGTTTAAATACCAAAGTAGATATAAATCCCTATGAAAATGGCTTGTTCATAATAGATAAGTGCCCATAAAGTGTTAGCTACATATCACCTTCTGCCCCAGGGAAGTACTTCAGAGGTATTTCTCCAACTGTTTAGATTAAATTAAGACATAATGAAGAGGGCATATTGGAGACAAATTGACATAGATGGCAAAGCGCTAGGAACACAGTGGTTAAGTCTAAAAATTCCAGAGAGGAACCCCATGGTATGCAAAATCAGTGAATCAGTGAAACTTGTATTAAAGTAGCACAAACATGACAAGATTTCCTTAATAAAACCATTATGCTAGCTGTGGTATAACACTAGCCAATATTGGGCATTCACTGTTACTTCTTTAAGAAGCAGCTTTATATATTTATTTATATTTTAAGGTCTTTGAAATGTTGATAGTCTTTAAAACTGTCATAGATCAAGCAGTGAAAGTTTATTTGGGCTTGAGGAAGCTTTTTTTTTTTTTTTTTTCTTTTCTAGTGACATGACTGGATAACCATTTCCCCAACATTTTTATAATCAATAGAGTATTTAAAAACAATTTGAGAAAAAAAAATGTGGTTTCTCATTATTGCTTAAAGATATGCCACGAAGTTCACTGGAAAATTCAGTAGAACAACAAAATCTAGTGTGCATAACAGAAGTAAGGGACAGCAAAAACTATTTGGAGAGAAAAGCAGAGGATATTTTAAAGAAATTGTGTATCATTTAGTATCGATATTCTTGGTGTCACCACAGGGCATATTTTTTTAGATAAAATACAGAGAATGACAATTCTGTGATTCCAAAGAGCCAGATTCTGAATTAAAGGTTTTAGGAATAACAATCACATTATTTCTCTTGTACTTTATTTTTAATGTATATACCAAGAGTGATATATGAATCAAAAGTTTTCATTGAGTCTGAAAGATATCTTTCCACGAGTATAAACTAAACAAAAACATATTGTAATAACTTTTAATTGGCAGTGTTCTCCTATTGTTCTTTCTTAACGGTAATTACCATAACAGTGTGTCATACAATTGACTGAGTTTTGAAGTTAATGAAGTATAGAAGCTGCTCAGATCCTAGAAAATAGTGAGCTAGAATGTATCATAAGTATTTTTATGAATATGTTTGAATTTTTTCTTGTCTTTCTCACTAGAGTAGGTATATCAACAAATAGAAACACCACTGGTGGATACTGCACAAAGTAACAAGATTTATATGTTTGGGCATGACAGGATATTCGAGTGATACCTCAGAAATATGAATTTTTTAATGATTCTAACAGGTGCAATATAACAGTCTCACTTTTCAAAGATTTTCAAATGATATGAAGTAAGTCTGCTAGGCAAAAAGAAAGCTGAAAAAAATCAGAGGAAAATGATTTACATGGCCAAGCATATAGATTAAATGAAAACACAGAGATACTTAGGTCCAAATTTGCTCAATTGTGGCCTCCATTTTGCACCTGCAGTGTGTGGGCACCATTCAAATGAGATAACATCTGGCACATTGTAAGTAGAGTAATTGGCTATTGCAGAAGCATTTAAAAATTGTAGCTGTACTTATGGAGAAGGAGAGAAAATGCAATTAAAAAGATGTGAGTCTAAGATAGGTTTAAACTCATAATTTCCACATAACTTATTCTTCAGAAGAGAGGCTGGAGTCAGGTCTGAACAGGATCAAAGAGGGTGCTCAAGGTTATGAAACTATAAGGTGCTCAGTCAGGGACTGGCGGAAAGAGCATGTCTTTAAGGATAATCAGATATAATTCCACACATGCTTTATAGGTGCAAGAAGTTGAAGTAACCACTTAAACTCTGCATCACAAGTTTTTCAGTTGTAAAAGGAAAATAATAGAAAGGATGTGGATTTGTAGTGGGAATTACACTAGAATGCTGAAAAGTAAGAAGCACCATGCATGGTAGTTTCCTTAACTTTCTTTTTGCTTTCTTATATTTATATCTCTATATTTTATATACAGCAATGATGATTTTTATGTATTTAACTTAAGTATGTTTTAATTAGACATAAATTCATGTACTTCATACTCTGGGAACTTGGGAATCATTCATTCTAAACCATGTGTCAAAAGCCTCTTGTGTATTAATTTATATGCTAGGTGCTGGAATTACAATTGAGTGAGACAGACATTAATCAACTGAACAAAAATTTGTGATACTACAAAGGTGATCATCACCATGTTTATAATACAAGAGGGTGCAGAAGACAAGGAAGTCAGGGAAATATTTAGGGAATTGAAAGAGGAAGAGAAAATACAAAGGCAAAAGGCAAAGGAAGAACATAAAAGCAAGAGGAAAAGATTAAAAAAAAAAAAAGCCTTTCTGGCAGAAAGGAACACTATATACATGAAATCAAGAGAACATGTTTGGTATTAATTTGGATATGGATGAAACATTACATACTTAAAAAACTTATAGAAATCTTTATCAGATTATGTGGAAAAAATAGCAGAGTTTTCTATATAGTGTTGAAACCATGAGCTATGTTCAAATCTGTTTGAAATTTTATAACTGTGAAAGTATTTCTTAAAATGAAAATTATACCAATAATGGACATTTTGAGGGCAATGAGATTAATTTAAGTCATGATGACATCTCGTTGAATTCCAAGGTCTAAATTTGGAAGAGATAAAATATAAGCATGAGTGGTACACTAGAATTTGGCGAGACAGATGTTCACACATACACCCCTCTTCTGCCTGATTATTCCTACTTTTCTCAGTACTTAGTTCAGTGGATGGCAGAAGAAAATTGGAAAAGAGAAAAGTTTCACTACTAAGCTGGACTGAACTACCATTTCTGGGATAGATTGTACAAATACAATAATACCATTAATAGATGTATGTGAATGTATATCCACACAATATCCACATGAAATATTGATGTAACAAGAGAAATGCAGCTGTTGAGAAACAATCCAAAATCTGAGCTGGAATATGGATATTTTGCAAGGTTACAAATCCTAAGGAAAGTAAAAAAGTGTAATTATACCTTAAACATCTGAGAAAGACACCATAAATTAGACAAATGATGGTGTTTTAATTAACTTAAAACCTTATCGCAAATTGTTTACCAGACTCAACCTATTCTGCTCATAGAATATATTAATATGCACACATTTTCATCTTAACAAGAATGTGTCCCTGTGTGCTCAGTCTCTTCAGCCGGGAGTCATGTCTGGCTCTTTATGACCCCTATGGACCATAGCCTACCAGGCTCCTCTGTCCATGCAATTTCCCAGGCAAGGATACTGGAATGGGTTGCCATATCCTCCTCCAGCGGATCTTCCAGGGATCAAACACAGAGTCTCCTGCATTTCAGGAAGATTCTTTAACACAGAGCCACAGGGGAAACCCATTTTTAATAATAATAAAAAAAGCTTCCCCAATCCACTGTCAATAAGATAAATAGCACCTAGAAAGAAAATCCAACTATTTAACAAAATTAACACTTGGACTGCAAAGAGATCAAACCAGTCAATCCAGAAGGAAATCAGTCCTGAATATTCATTGGAAGGACTGATACTGAAGCTGAAACTTCAATACTTTGGCCACCTGATGCAAAGAACTAATTCATTGCAAAAGATCTTGATACTGGGAAATATTGAAGGTGGGAAAAGGGGACAACAGAGGATGAGATGATTGGATGACATCATCGACTCAGTGGACATGAATTTGAGTAAGCTCCGGGAGTTGGTGATGGACAGGGAAGCCTGCATGCTTCAGTCCATGGGGTCACAAAGAGTCGGACACAGCTGAGTAGCTGGATGAACTGAACACTATAAAATTAATAATTTTGAACACTCAGTTTTTACAACAAAACTCTGAATTTTGTGAGATAAATATTACTATTCTGATATTGGACATAGTGAAATGTGGATCTTATTTAACTTGGATGTTCAAAGTCATAAAGTTATTGAATCTGGCACATAATAATTATATGATAAATATTTATTTAGAGTACAAGATAGAGTGTGAAAAGGCATGAGGATACAGAGGAAGATAGGAGCTAGAAGATGAAGACCCTTGTGCAGCTTATTCAGATGTACCCTAGAAGCAACAGCTTAGTTTGTAATAAAAGTGGTTAAACAATAAAGTTTACAGTGATTTAATATGGAAAAAAAATTTATGGAAAAAAGTCAATTTATATAGAGACATCAACTGGTTTCAGTGGTATTGGAAATAAAAACATCATTAGGAAATACGCTTAAGACATTGTCTGCAAGTCATTGTATGGGGTTGAAAAGAACAATTTTAGAGATTCTAGAGATTTTGACTGTAGTAACTAATGGTGTTGTAGTACAGTCCTGGAGTAAGGAAACCATTATGGAAGAGAGAGTTAGGAGATGCCATAATAAGCTTTGCTCATAGGCTGCAGGTGATGGAGTAGCCAAAGAGAGAGGACCAAACAGCTACTGCTATTGCAGGATTTCAAAAGAATATTTTGTTGGTATAATTAGATAGTTCTCCTGTTTACATTGTTTCTGGAAATTTAGCATACAAATTTAGTATCCAAATGATAACATTTTTAAATAAATTTTTCCCCTCTTATTCTACAGTACATTTTATTGTCAGCCATTAAAAATCCTCTCCTAGTGAGAACTAATTAAGCTTTTTTTGAATTTCAAGATGTCAGCTATAGACTATTAAATCAAATACAGGAGCTTCTAAGCTCCACAGATCACCTATCCATGAAGCCAGTCCCGGCTGGAGCGTGAAACAGCCAGGTGGCTTGATGTGGACAGAGTATGGTTCCAGAAACAGGCATTTCAAACTCCACTATCTTGGAGTCTGCTGTCTACAACAGCTGCTATTTGCTAAGTCAGCAAAAGAGGGACAGGACAATCACTCTCGAGCTGATTTCTGCCCCACCTAAAAGTGTTACTTGCTATTTCACTTCATAGGCCATTGGTTCAAATTAGCCACACCCTCTCTCTTAACTGAAGAGTGCTGGGAGAGACAAGAAGGTAATTTTAAATGTGTGAACATTATATTTGCTAAAAATCTCAATGTACACCAGCAGAAGTCTCAGAGAGTCCTTGAAATCTAACTAACTCTAGACTAGAGGCTTTGCTATTAAACTTATCCCAAGAATGTACAATGACCCCAGCGTGGTCTTTGCCATGACCAGCATGAATGGGGCATGGAAACAGCATGGGAGAGGCCTCTGGAGTTGTGGAAGGAGCATGACTGATCCCACAAGCTACTGACTGACTTCGGATGCTGGGGCAATGGGTTTGGAGTACAATCTCTAGAGCAGCTGGCTAAGTAAACATACACTTCTCCCTTTGCCTTTAGTTAGAAGGATTGCTTAAGGCATAGAACCTCCAAAGCATTGGCATTTCAAATACTTCTGTTTTCAAATCCCCTTTGCATAAGAAGGTTTGAAAAAGTTTCTCTTTTTAAAAAAATTTTGTGAAGAGCTGCTGGTGAGAAGAGGGCTGGAATTTACTAATTATAGTCAATTTTCTTAACAATTTTACAGATATTTTATCTCTTGTTTATATAATCTAAACTCATTTTAATAGTAGTTAAATTAAACAATTATGAAGGCAGATGATTTAGGAAAAACACAGAATTGCAATGTGTAACAAAACCAAAGATAAGTCACCTATCTATTATTAGGTATTTCAGAACATCTATATCATTTTTTAAATTTATGGAGTGTGCTTAGGCCCTCACCCCTCCAAATGTTGGGTTTTGCAAAGACACAAGTACCAGAATTTGACATAGTTACATGTCTGACTGGTATATTTGGGTGTTAGTCATACCATTTGACATGATTTCAGGAGATTTAAGGTTTACTTTGTTTGTCTCTAGATGTGTAACCTTTAAAAGTCATATCATCACCCATCACAGTGTTCTAATATTTTATACAGCACCATTTTACTCTTGATTTGATCTGATCCTTATGTAGTTAGATGTCCCAGAGCAGATTATAGGCTGCCAAAGGTTATATTTTGCTCTTTTTTATTTCCATGTTTAGTCACATGTAGAGTTTCACTGCAATCTTCTTGAAAACTTTGATATTCTTTAATACTACTTCATGCTAATATGTTGTCTAAGATTTTTAAAATTTTGTAAAACTAAATGTTGTATATTTGATTAGCTGTCACACATTTAAGTGTCATAATTAGATTTAATTTGTATTTATTGTTTTTATTTTAATATTAATGTAAGCATATTTTAAGGGAGAGAATAGGAAAGTGAGTGTGGAAGGAATTCAACACAAAAAACAGACAAATAATACATTGTAAGATTCAGTTGCAACTAAAATAAGTTAGAGCATTTGGCTTGTAAGATATTCAACCATGAACTATTAACATTTTCTTTCAATTGGCTACATATTTCCTTTAAAAAAAAACAGGAAATCTTTTTTATTTTTTAGTGTTTTTCACTAAGCAATTTTCACTAAATGTCCTGAAATCTATAAATGATTTAAAGTTTATCCTTCTTATGATTTCAACCACTGAAGTTATTTTTATTTTAAAATTAATTATAAAGTCCTATACACAAAGATATATTTGGGTTCTACTTTACAGAAAAAAGAAAATGTTTTTAGCACAAAAACTTCCTAATTACATATTCTTTTAAATGGTGAATTTGTAATGTTACTGATTCTGTTTAATTTGAAGTTTAAAGTGTCTATAATTTTGCTTTTCTTAATTTTACTAGCGACACAATTGGTGAATCTTTAATTGAGAGTTCTTTTTTATTTTCTTCTAAGAAATAATTAATTTTCCAGTTTTATTTTTGCTTTCTTTTCTATATTTCTTTCTTTCTTATCAATTCACAGATGTCAAAATAGAAGACACTTTTATTCAGAAAGTCAGGAACTGATATACCCAAAGATCATGTCAGACAACTCACCTATATAAGCTAAACACTCAAAATACAAACTGAAACTTCAGCAAGTATGGCAAAAACCACTGTAATAATGTAAAGTAACTAGCCTCCAATTAAAATAAATAAATTAATTAAAAAATCATATCTTCATTCTCTTTCTGTGAAATTACAACAAACATATAGAATATGATGGTTAAATCAACAGATCCAAGGTATGGAATACTACTAAGCATGTGTGATACATCCATAAATATTTTTCAATAAATCCTATTTATTTTATTATCCTATATAATTATTTTATTATCCAGCTCTATATCCTTTTCAAGGCTTTGACTATGTGGATCACAATAAACTGTGGAAAATTCTGAAAGAAATGGGAATACCAGACCACCTGACTTGCCTCTTGAGAAATCTGTATGAAGCAACAGTTAGAATTGGACATGGAACAACAGACTGGCTCCAAATTAGGAAAAGGAGTAGGTCAAGGCTGTATATTGTCATCCTGCTTATTTAACTTATTTGCAGAGCACATCATGAGAAATGCTGGGCTGGAGGAAGCACAAGCTGGAATCAAGATTACCAGGAGAAATATCAATAACTTCAGATATGCAGATAATACCAGCCTTATAGCAGAAAGTGAAGAAGAACTAATAAGCCTCTTGATGAAAGTGAAAGAGGAGAGTGAAAAAGGTGGCTTAAAGCTCAACGTTTAGAAAACAAAGATCAGGGTATCCAGTCCCATCACTTCATGGGAAATAGATGGAGAAACAGCGGAAAAAGTTGTCAGACTTTATTTTTTTGGGCTCCAAAATCACTGCAGATGGTGATTGCAGCCTTGAAATTAAAACACACTTACTCCTTAGAAGGAAAGTTATGACCAACCTAGATAGCATATTCAAAAGCAGAGACATTACTTTGCCAACAAAGGTCCATCGAGTCAAGGCTATGGTTTTTCCAGTGGTCATGTATGGATGTGAGAATTGGACTATAAAGAAAGCTGAGCTCCAAAGATTGATGCTTTTGAACTGTGATGTTAGAGAAGACTCTTGAGAGTCCCTTGGACTGCAAGGAGATTCAACTGGTCAATCCTAAAGGAAATTAATCCTGAATATGCATTGGAAGGACTGATGTTGAAGTTGAAACTTCAATTATTTGGCCACCTGATGCAAAGAGCTGACTTATTTGAAAAGACTCTGATGCTTGGAAAGATTGAAGGTGGGAGGAGAAAGGGACGACACAGGATGAGATTGTTGGATGGCATCACTGACTCAATGGACATGATTTTTAGTAAAATCCGGGAGTTGGTGATGGACGGGGAAGCCTAGCGTGCTGCAATCCATGGGGTGGCAAAGAGTTGGACATTTGCAATAGTTACAGTGCAATACTTACATTTGAAATAGTTGCCAGTATATGATTGAAGTCTTAATTCTTAGCATATCCAAGGACGTACAGAAAGCTATTCTGTTTCTCCCTTCATGCTGCAAAGATAAGAAGCTCTTTCTGTATTTCTGGCTTGCTGGAAACAGTTGTAATTGGATTCATAAAATGTAATAGTTTGTTTTATTTTTTAATCCTTAGCTGTTAGAAAAAAGAAGAAAGTGATGGCATAACAGTAGCTAGCAGGTGTTGTTTCAGAAACTACAAACATTGGTCATATACTTTTAATGACAAACTACCACAAAGATACAAAAATTTTGTAATGTGGCAACTTCTTAGATATGCAGTCTTTTAAACTATCACTAAAATCTGTTTGATTTTTTACATCTATAAAATATGTTTTTAAATCTATTAATATTATTGCATTGTCAATGAATTAAAAAGCTAAAACTCTGGTTCATTTAAGGTTTTGCCAATTTTTGACAACTAAAGTGAATTAATTTTGACAGAATTTCTTGTGATAATATCTGTTTATAATGCTGGCAATAAATGGCTACAATGTGCATATCTATTAATAATATCATGAGCATATTTTAAACTACAAAATACATTCTAGGCAGGAGTAAGAGGCTATAATTGGATTGGTTGAGGTCACTATATAAAAAAAAAGGATAATAAAATCTGTAAGACAGGCTAATTTATAACATTGATGAACATCTATTAAATTCCTAAATCTTTCTTCTGTATTTATATGATATATTTGGGCAGTGGGGGTGATATAGGAAATCATTTTTATGTACAATATACAAACTCTTTAAACTTGGTGATTTTATCATGAAAATATACTAACTTCACTTATAATGAAGTTTGATTAACTTTCAAATATAATCAAACAATTAATGTAAAATTTAATCCTTTAAAATTCTCCTTACATTGAAGTTTTTTTTTTTTTTTTTTTTAGGTATCCTCAGAAGTACTAGCATAAATGTTTGTTGCAGCCCATTACTGATCATCCAGTTGGTTAAATACCAGATTGTGATCTCTTTCAGAGTCATTGTTTCCAGTGACATGCCTGTCCACCCATCCCTTTTGTTTAAGAGCATTTAAAAAGCTCAGGAACTTCTCAGAGAACAGGAGGGATCACAGATCCCCAAGTGGGTTCACTGTATGGAAAGGAATTTACTGGTAGCTTACTTCCTCATTTGTCCTTTAAAACTCCAATTGTGGAATTAAGGTCAATTGTATAGCTTCTGAAGAGAAACTTTTGCTCCTAAAACAGACAGTGATCATATTATTAGAGCAGAAAATTAAATGTGTTAGTAAAGAATCTGCCTGAAATGCAGGGTAGCTGAGTTCAAACAACTGGTTCAAAATTTTGAAAGGGGTACAACAAGGGTATATATTATCACTCTGTTTATTTAACTTGTATACAAAGTACATCATGTGAAATGCCAGGCTGGATGAATCACAAGCTGGAATCAAGATTGCCAGGTGGAATATCAGCTACTTCAAATATGCACATGATACCACTGTAATGGCAGAAAGTGAAGAGGAACTAAAGAACCTCTTATTGAGGATGAAAGAGGAGAGTGAAAAAGCTGGCTTAAAACTCAACATTCAGAACATGATTATGGCATCTGGTCCCATCACTTCATGGCAAATAGAAGGGAGAAAATGGAGCAGTGACAGATTTTATTTTGGGGAGCTCCAAAGTCACTGTGGATGGTGACTGCAGCCATGAAGTTAAAAGACACTTGCTCCTTGGAAGAAAAGCCAAGACCAACCTAGACAGTGTATTAAAAAGCAAAGACATCACTTTGCTGTCAAAGATCTGTATAGTCAAAGCTGTGGTTTTTCCAGTAGTCACATATGGATGTGAGAGATAGACCATTAAGAAGGCTGAGGACCAAAAAACTGATACTTTTGAATTCCCTCTACAATCATTCACCTGTCTTGTCTGTACAATGTGTTATGCCATTTTAATCTGGCCAGTGACCTGTCTAGAACTAGAGACATTAATATTTAATCATCCCTAGTCACCTTCCAAGCAGTGGCAATTGTCACCACTCCCTTCATATCAGTAGTTCTTGAGTATGTGATACTTAGTTAGGTGATGGATTTCAATTCTCTGTGCAGGGCTGTGTGATAAGAAATAGTCAGGTTCTATAACATCAACATAGAAAATGTCAGTATGAGAAAGATTGCCCACTATGTGTTTTCTTACTACCACCACCCCCCACCATTTAAAGCTATTAACAGCTGTTATTAGCTCCATTTTACAGATGTAAAAACTGAGGTTGAGAGGTTGGAAAAATCATTGACTATCAAACATCAGCTAGTAATTAAGCTCTCATCTGTCTTATTACAGGTCAAATTCAAGGAAATGGGAAGACTTTACATTCTCTCAAACAAATAATATTACAAGAGGGAGGAAAAAATAGTGTTGGCTTCATATCTCCATGCAATAAATGCAATGCCTCCTCAACTTGTTCTCAGCATTTTAGTGAAAAGATTTATTCAGTATTCCCAAGCAATTTCAATAAAAGTCCAACTGGTTTGAAAATTTATGTCTCAGCACTAAATGATAAAAATCTTAAAAAGCACTTTTAAACTCACATTGATATAGTAATGGCATCATTATATTTACAGGCTGATACAGTGTGAACATAGATGTGTTCTATGGATACAATACTTTTTACAATCACATGGAGCTAATGATCAGATTAGTTAACCTGACTTATGGCAAAACTCATCCTGACTTTTGCTGTGTAAAAAGTAGAAAGGCACAAATCAACAGAAAACTAGAGATGACTTAGAAACAGCCTTATCTTCAAACTGCCTAATTTTGGTGAGTTGTGCCTTCACCATATTTTTCAGCAATATAGCTTTTTTAAGTGATTATTCTGTTTTCTTTGGCAAAGAAGAAATAAATGAGTATATGAATAAAGGAAAAATTAGGTTCAAAGCATATAAACAACCAGCAGTAAGATAAAAAAGATCTGAGGAGCTAATGTATAGCATGTGTGCTAAGTCATTTTAGTCATGTCTGACTCCTTGCAACCCCATGGACTATAACCTGCCAGGCTCCTCTGTCCATTGGATTTTCCAGGCAAGAATACTGGAGTGGGTTGCCATTTCCTTCTCCAGGGGATCTTCCTGGCCCAGAGGATGAATGAATGTCTCATATCTGCCACATTGGCAGGAAGGTTCTTTACCACTAGTGCCAACTGGGACGCACCAATGCATAGCATAGTGAGTATAATTAACAATACTGTTCTATATACTTGAAAGTTGTTAAGAGTAAATTTTCAATGCTATCATGACACACACACACACACAAATATAATTATGTAAGGAAATAGGAGTGTTAACTAACTTTATTGTCAATCGTTTTGCAATATATCAGTTCAGTTCAGTCGCTCAGTTGTGTCCGACTCTTTGCGACCCCATGAATCGCAGCACGCCAGGCCTCCCTGTCCATCACCAACTCCCGGAGTTCACTCAAACTCACGTCCATCGAGTTGGTGATACCATCCAGCCATCTCATCCTCTGTCATCCCCTTTTCCTCCTGCTCCCAATCCCTCCCAGCATCAGAGCCTTTTCCAATGAGTCAACTCCTCACGTGAGGTGGCCAAAGTACTGGAGTTTCACCTTTAGCATCATTCTTTCCAAAGAAATACCACAGCTGATCTCCTTCAGAATGGACTGGTTAGATCTCCTGAAGTCCATGGAGACTCTCAAGACTCTCTCAAGAGTCTTCTCCAAAACCACAGTTCAAAAGCATCAATTCTTCAGTGCTCAGCTTTCTTCACAGTCCAACTCTCACATCCATACATGACCACTGGAAAAACCATAGCCTTGACTAGATGGACCTCTGTTGGCAAAGTAATATTTCTGCTTTTCAATATGCTATCTAGGTTAGCCATAACTTTTCTTCCAAGGAGTAAGCATCTTTTAATTTCATGGCTGCAGTCACCATCTGCAGTGATTTTGGAGCCCCCCAAAATAAAGTCTGACGCTGTTTCCACTGTTTCCCCATCTATTTCCCATGAAGTGATGGGACTGGATGCCGTGATCTTCGTTTTCTGAATGTTGAGCTTAAAGACAAATTTTTCACTCTCCTCTTTCACTTTCATCAAGGGGCTTTTTAGTTCCTCTTCACTTTCTGCTATAAGGGTGGTGTCATCTGCATATCTGAGGTTATTGATATTTCTCCTGGCAATCTTGATTCCAGCTTGTGCTTCTTCCAGCCCAGCATTTCTCATGATGTATTCTGCACATAAGTTAAATAAGCAGGGTGACAATATACAGCCTTGATGTACTCCTTTTCCTATTTGGAACCAGTCTGTTGTTCCATGTCCAGTTCTAACTGTTGCTTCCTGACCTGCATATAGGTTTCTCAAGAGGCAACTCAAGTGGTCTGGTAGTCCCATCTCTTTCAGAATGTTCCACAGTTTATTGTGATCCACACAGTCAAAGGCTTTGGCATAGTCAATAAAGAAGAAATAGATGCTTTTCTGGAACTCTCTTGTTTTTTCAATGATCCAGCAGATGTTGGCAATTTGATCTCTGGTTCCTCTGCCTTTTCTAAAACCAGCTTGAGCATCTGGCAGTTCATGGTTCACGTATTGCTGAAGCCTGGCTTGGAGAATTTTGAGCATTACTTGGTTAGTGTGTGAGTGAGTGCAATAATGCAGGAGTTTGAGCATTCTTTGGCATTACCTTTCTTTGGGATTGGAATGAAAATGACCTTTTCCAGTCCTGTGTCCACTGCTGAGTTTTCCAAATTTGCTGGCTTATTGAATGCAGCACTTTCACAGCATCATCTTTCAGGACTTGAGATAGCTCCACTGGAATTCCATCACTTCCACTAGCTTTGTTCATAATGATGCTTTCTAAGGGCCACTTGACTTAAACACTCCAGGATGACTGGCTCTAGGTGACATCATGGTTATCTTGGTCTTGAAGATCACTTTTGTACAGTTCTTCTGTGTATTCTTGCCACCCCTTCTTAATATCTTCTGCTTCTGTTAGGCCCATACCATTGCTGTCCTTTACTGAGCCCATCTTGGCATGAAATGTTCCCTTGGTACCTCTATTTTTCTTTAAGAGATCTCTAGTCTTTCCCATTCTGTTATTTTCCTCTATTTCTTTGCATTGATTGCTGAGGAAGGCTTTCTTATCTCTCCTTGCTATTCTTTGGAACTCTGCATTCAGATGCTTATATCTTTACTTTTCTCCTTTGCTTTTCGCTTCTTTTCCTTTATTTATCATACTGCACTGCTGACATTCAAAAAGCTAAGATGGCATCCAATCCCATCACTTCATGGCAAAACAGTTGCAGAAAAAATGGAAACAGTGACAGATTTCATTTTCTTGGGCTCCAAAATCACTGTGGATTGTGACTGCAGCCATGAGATTAAGACACTTAACTCCTTGGAAGGAAAGCTATGACAAACCTAGACAGTGTATTAACAATCACTTTGCCAAAAAAAGGTCCACATAGTCAAAACTATGGTTTTTTCAGTAGTCATGTACAAATGTGAGAGTTGGACCTTAAAAAGAAGGCTGAACACTGAAGAACTGATGCTTTCAAACTGTCATGTTGCATAAGATTCTTGAGAGTCTCTTGGACAACAGGAGTTCAAATCAGCTGGTCCTAAAGGAAATCAACCCTGAATATTCATTGGAAGGAGTGATGCTGTAGCTAAAAGCTTCAGTACTTTGGCCATATGATGCACAGAGCTGTATCACTGGAAAATACTTGATGCTGCGAAAGATTGAAGGCAGGAGGGGAAGGGGAAGACAGAGGATGAAATGGTTGGGTGGCATTACAGAGTCAATGGACATGAATTTGAACAAATCCTAGGAGATAGTGAAGGACAGGGAAGTCTGGTGTGCTGTAGTCCATGAGGTTGCAAAGAGTTGGATATGACTGAGAAACTGAACAGCAACAACACATTTCACACCTAAGTTAAATGTCAAAAATATCTCAGTCAAGTTGGGGTGAGAGGAAATTAAAAGAAACAATAACTATCATGTGCTGTAATTCTCTCATTTCGGAAGCCTGAAAACCACAGACGCTAAGTAATTTTCCATTAGAAATGAAGAAAAAGCAATAGTAAAGCCCAGCTCTCTTGAATCTATTTTCAGTTCAGTTCAGTTCAGACGCTCAGTCGTGTCTGACTCTCTGCGACCCCATGAATTGCAGCACGCCAGGCCTTCCTGTCCATCACCAACTCCCGGAGTTCACTCAAACTCACGTCCATAGAGTCAGTGATACCATCCAGCCATTTCATCTTCTGTCATCCCCTTCTCCTACCCCAAATCCCTCCCAGCATCAGGGTCTTTTCCAATGAGTCACCTCTTCACATGAGGTGGCCAAAGTACTGGAGTTTCAGCTTTAGCATCAGTCCTTCCAAAGATCACCCAGGGCTGATCACCTTTAGAATGGACTGGTTGAATCTCTTTGCAGTCCAAGGGACTCCCAAGAGTTTTCTCCAACACCACAGTTCAAAAGCATCAATTCTTCGGCAGTCAGCTTTTTTCACAGTCCAACTCTCACATCCATACATAACTACTGGAGAAACTGTAGCCTTGACTAAAAGGACCTTTGTTGGCAAAGTAATGTCTCTGCTTTTCAATATGCTGTCTAGGTTGGTCATAACTTTCCTTCCAAAGAGTACATGTCTTTTAATTTCATGGTCGCAATAACCATCTGCAGTGATTTTGGAGCCCCCCACAAAAAAATAAAAATAAAATCTGACACTGTTTCCAATGTTTCCTATCTATTTCCCATGAAGTGATGGGGCCAGATGCCATGATCTTCATTTTCTGAATGTTGAGCATTAAGCCAACTTTTTCACTCTCCTGTTTCACTTTCTTAAAGAGGCTTTTTAGTTCCTCTTCACTTTCTGCTATAAGGGTGGTATCATCTGCATATCTGAGGTTATTGATATTTCTCCCAGCAATCTTGATTCCAGCTTGTGCTTCTTCCAGCCCAGCATTTCCCATGATGTATTCTGCATATAAGTTAAATAAGCAAGGAGACAATATAGAGCCTTGACGTACTCCTTTTCTTATTTGGAACCAGTCTGTTTTTCCATGTCTAGTTCTAACTGTTGCTTTCTGACCTGCATACATCTTTCTCAAGAGGCAGGTCAGGTGATCTGATAATCCCATTTCTTGGAGAATTTTCCACGTTTTATTGTGATCCACACAGTCAAAGATTTTAGCATAGTCAGTAAAGCAGAAATAGATATTTTTCTGGAACTCTCTTGCTTTTTCCATGATCCAGTGGATGTTGGCAATTTGATCTCTGGTTCCTCTGCCTTTTCTAAAACCAGCTTAAACATCTGCAGGTTCACAGTTCACATATTGCTGAAGCCTGGCTTGGAGAATTTTGAGCATTACTTTACTAGCGTGTGAGATGAGTACAATTGTGCGGTAGTTTGAGCACTCTTTGGCATTGCCTTACTTCGGGATTGGAATGAAAACTGACCTTTTGCAGTCCTTTGGCCACTGCTGAGTTTTCCAAACGTGCTGGCATATTGAGTTTAGCACTTTTTTAGCATCATTTTTCAGGATTTGAAATAGCTCCACTGGAATTCCATCACCTATACTAGCTTTGTTGGTAGTGATGCTTCCTAAGGCCCACTTGACTTCACGTTCCAGGATGTCTGGCTCTAGATGAGTGATCACACCATTGTGATTACCTGCATCGTGAAGACTTTTTTTTTAAATTAATTTTTATTTTTTAGTTTGTTTTGCTTTACAATACTGTATTCATTTTGCTATACATTGACATGAATCAGGCATGAGTGTACATGAACTTCTGTGTATTCTGGCCACCTCTTCTTAATATCTTCTGCTTCTATTAGATCCACACCATTTCTGTCCTTTATCGAGCCCATCTTTGCATGAAATATACCCTTGGTATATCTAATTTTCTTGAAGAGATCTCTAGTCTTTCCCATTCTGTTGTTTTCCTCTATTTCTTTGCACTGATCACTGAGGAAGGCTTTCTTATCTCTCCTTGCTATTCTCTGGAACTCTGCATTCAGATGCTTATATCTTTCCTTTTCTCCTTTGCTTTTTACTTCTCTTCTTTTCACAACTATTTTTAAGGCCTTCCCAGACAACCACTTTGCTTTTTTTGCATATCTTTTCCATGAGGATGGTCTTGATCCCTGTCTCTTGTAGAACCTCATTCCATAGTTCATCAGGCACTCTATCTATCAGATCTAGTCCCTTAAATCTATTTCTCACTTTCACTGTATAATCATAAGGGATTTGATTTAGGTCATACCTGAATGGTCTAGTGGTTTTCCCTACTTTCTTCAATTTAAGTCTGAATTTGGCGATAAGGAGTACCTGATCTGAGCCACAATCAGCTCCCAGTCTTGTTTTTGCTGACCGGTCTTGTATAGAGCTTCTCCATCTTTAGCTGCAATGAATATAATCAGTCTGATTTCGGTGTTGACCATCTGGTGATGTCCATGTGTAGAGTCTTCTCTTGTGTTGTTGGAACAGGGTATTTGCTATGACCAGTGCATTCTCTTGGCAAAACTCTATTAGCCTTTGCCTTGCTTCATTCCATATTCCAAGGCCAAATTTGTCTGTTACTCTGTTTCTTAACTTTCTACTTTTGCATTCCAGCCCCCTATAATGAAAAAGACATCTTTTGGGGGTGTTAGTTCTAAAAGGTCAGGTAGGTCTTCATAGAACCGTTCAACTTCAGCTTCTTCAGTGTTACTGCTTGGGGGATAGACTTGGATTACTGTGATATTGAATAGTTTGCCTTGGAAACAAACAAAGATCATTCTGTCGTTTTTGAGATTGCATCCAAGTTCTGCATTTCGGACTCTTGTTGACCATGATGGCTACTTAATTTCTTCTGAGGGATTCCTGCCTGCAGTAGTAGACATAATGGTCATCTGAGTTAAATTCACCCATTCCAGTCCATTTTAGTTCGCTGATTCCTAGAATGTCGACGTTCACTCTTGCCGTCTCCTATTTGACCACTTCCAATTTGTCTTGATTCATGGACCTAACTTTCCAGGTTCCTAAGCAATATTGCTCTTTACAGCATTGGAGCTTTCTTCTATCACCAGTCACACCACAATTGGATATTGTTTTTGCTTTGGCTCCATCCCTTCATTCTTTCTGGAGTTATTTCTCCACTGATCTCCAGTAGCATATTGGGCACCTACCGACCTGGGGAGTTCCTCTTTCAGTATCCTATCATTTTGCCTTTTCATACTGTTCATGGGGTTCTCAAGGCAAGAATACTGAAATGGTTTCCCATTCCCATCTCCAGTGGACCACATTCTGTCAGACCTCTCCACCCTGACCCATCCATCTTGGGTGGCCCCACACGGCATGGCTTAGTTTCATTGAGTTAGACAAGGCTGTGATCCATGTCATTAGATTGACTAGTTTTCTGTGATTATAGTTTCGGTGTGTGTGCCTTCTGATGCACTCCCGCAATGCCTACCATGTTACTTTGGTTTCTCTTACCTTGGACATGGGGTATGTCTTCACAGCTGCTCCTGCAAAGTGCAGCTGCTGCTCCTTAACTTGGTTGAGGAGTATCTCCTCAACGCTGCCCCTCCTGACCTTGAACATGGAGTAGCTGCTCTTGCCCGTCCTGCGCCCACACAGCTACCACTCCTTGGACGTGGGGTTTGTTCTCTCGGAATCTACTTTAGTGAACTTTATTAAGTGTATAAAGATCTTTGCATTTCATTATGGTTCCTAAGAACATACTTCCATTCTGTCAAGTACCAAAAGATCTTCTATCAGTTCAGTAGCTATTAATATCCATTTTCAATATTTTCAATCATAGAGAAATAATGATATGGTTCTACTTACAAATATCTTAGTTTTTAAAAAGACCTTTAGGATGCTTGGGACTGATGCACGGGGATAATCCAGAGAGAGGTTGTGGGGTGGGAGAGGGGAGGTGGGGGTCGGGATTGGGAGTTCATGTATACTCGTGACTGATTCATGTCAATGTATAGCAAAATGAATACAGTATTGTAAAGCAAAACAAACTAAAAAAATAAAAATTAATTAAAAAAAAAGACCTTTATGACTCTGTTCCCTATTGCACCAAAAATGACCCTCTTAAACTCTTTGTAAAATATACAGAGTTGATGAAATGTTGATATGGTGAGAGTCTTTGTTCTTATTAACAAAAATTTTAAGTAGAAAGAAAAATGAAAAGGTTCATTTCCTCTTGAGATATATCCCTAGTTGGACAGGTCTAACTGCTATTTATTATATTAAGCAAAACCATCCTCACTGTGATATTTACTCACTTGCTTTGTTCTCCAAATTTACTTTCACAGTGTCTTATCTTACTTTCAGGTTACAAATATTCACATACTTGAGAAATGTTGTCAAGTATCCTCTAAGAAAATTTTTTGGACTAAACATCGTTAGATTAATTATTTATCCATAGTATATGGCACATAGAACACTTCTGACAACTCACATATATGTATGCATGTCACTCATAAAATATGATGGTTCCTTCAGAAGCAGGTTGTCTGACCCTCACAGAGTACAGTGAATTTCCTGCCTTCCATGCCTTGTAAGCTGGTGCTTTCTTAACACAGATTAATTGCATTAAATATAGACTGTCTTGGCTAAACTGGTTAATAGTTTGCTTATATTCCTTTCCCTTTAAGTACATTTCATGACATTAACATTAAGAAGACCTCAGTTATGTAGTGACTTCCCACATAAACTATTTCCTCTTACTTGCTGGCCAGTTGAGTCAGTTGCTGGTCAGTTGGTCAGTTGAGTAGATGCTTGAAATTAAAACTCATATGTTTTCACTGGTAATGCTGTATGGTTGGAGATCTTTGAATTAATTCCTTAAGCCAGTGGACCACTCTTCAATTAAAAAAAAAAGTTCTTTTATGAGTATTAAAATTCCCGGAAAAGAAAATTTGAAAACAAATGTTCTTCTTGAAGTCTTAAAATAATAGCAAAGACATAACAGGGTACTGTGCATTTAGAGTTACAGTTCACATCCCCCCCGCCCCCGCCCCCCCAGGATAAGCACTCTCTGGGAGAAACTGTCTGAGTGCTGAAAGTTGAGAAGGAATTTAAGATATATGACTAAACTTTCCATCAAGTACAAAAAGTCACTCATCAGTTCACCAGCAATTAATAAGCAGTTTCGCTATTTTCACTGAACTTGTTTTTACACCTAGTCACTGGCTGAATCTCACCAATTGGAATCTAAAGTTCTGAAAACAGACTCTTCAAGGCTGGCGATCAGCAGTGAAAATGAATGTAACTATATCAATGTCTCTACCCAAGACTCCATTTAATTTATGCAACATAAAGCCAGAATTTTGCTGAATTAGTTTAATTTTAATCCATTTCATCTATTTTAACTAGATTCCTCTTTATTATTTTAAAGATATTATTTTGAGAGAAGAAGAGAGGAAAAGTAGGTGTGACAGATACATGGTTAGGCAAAACCAAACAATACAAAAACAAAAACAAAGTCATGAGGAAAATATGAGTTTTGATCAGGGCCACAAGATTTTCTCAGCAAGTGATTTAGCTGGTAATTTAACAATGGGCTTGGAATTTTCTAAGCCTTCTAAATTAGTGTAATACAGCCTAGAGCTGCCACATGAAGGTTCTTATCTATAGGACAAGCAGATTAAACTTATTTTCAAATGTCAACTATGTCCTTGTATTCTTATCCTATGTGGCTCATTAACTTGTTTTGAGTAGGAGTATATGTGTATCAGTCAGTTCAGTCGCTTAGTCATGTCTGACTCTTTGCGACCCCATAAATCATAGCATGCCAGGCCTCTCTGTTCATCACCAACTCCCAGAGTTCACTCAAACTCATGTCCATCGAGTCAGTGATGTCATCCAGCCCTCTCACCCTCTGTCGTCCCTTTCTCTTCCTGTCCCCAATCCCTCCCAGTATCAGGATCTTTTCCAATGAGTCAACTCTTTGCATCAGGTGGCCAAAGTACTGAAGTTTCAGCTTCAGCATCAGTCCTTCCAATGAACATCCAGGACTGATCTCCTTTAGGATGGACTGGTTGGATCTCCTTGAAGTCCAAGGGACTCTCAAGAGTCTTCTCCAATACCACAGTTCAAAAGCATCAATTCTTCAGCTTTCTTCAGAGTCCAACTCTCACATCTAACACGACCACTGGAAAAACCTTAGCCTTGACTAGACAGACCTTTTTTGGCAAAGTAATATCTCTGCTTTTCAATATGCCATCTAGGTTGGTCATGACTTTCCTTCCAAGGAATAAGTGTCTTTTAAACTCCTACTCAAAAGTATATGTGTGTACTCCTACTCAAAAGTATTGTGTATCAGTGACCTGGTTAAAAGAACTTAGATTTCAAAATGGATGTGACTAAAAAAGTGACTGTCATTTGCATACAGCAGCAATTCTGCAGAATTTGATTATCTGCAGTTTGCACTTTATTCATCTACCTCTTTAAGACAGATGGGCCTATACACACTGTTGAGTGCAACTATGAGTGAGGAGGAAAATGAGAATTCCTGAGAAGGGGCAGGAGCTAGTAATGTAAGAGACACATTCTTGCTTTAATGCAGTATTGGAAAATACCTCCAGATTGGGTGTGGGAGACTAAATTTTATATGCTATCAACATATATTTTTTATATTTCTATGGACAATTATTTGGCCTTCACAAAGAAAAATGTTAAAAATCTACTTTTATGTCCCTCTAAAAACTATAGAAACTCTGAAAAGACCTGTAAATAAAAACAAACAAAACAATTCAAACAGGATTCCAAGACCCAACTCTTATAGTCTTTTTGCTATGCATAAAAATAGAGATAGCTATTAATTATGCAAGGCATATATTTGTATGTATACACACACACACACACACATATTACTTTAACTTAAATTGTCCATTGTCCTTTCAGATTTAAATAAACCTTTATTAAAATCCAGTTTGTGGTCATTTTAAACATACCTACAAATTCTTTGATATTACTATCCTTATCTTGAATATTGGCTAGTCTTTACGTATTACTTTTTGTTATTGAATGTTTTGTCTTGGAAACGAACAGAGATCATTCTGTCTTTTTTTAAAAATATAAATTTATTTATTTTAATTGGAGGCTAATTACTTTACAATATTGTAGTGGTTTTGCCCTACATCAACATGAATCCACCGTAGGTGTCATGTGTTCCTCATCCCGAACTCCAAGTCCCACCTCCCTCCCCATACCATCCCTCAGGCCATCCCAGAGCACCAGCCCTGAGCATCCTGTATCATGCATCGAACCTGGATTGGTGATTCATTTCACATATGATAATATACATGTTTCAATGTCATTCTCCCAAATCATCCCACTTTCGCCCTCTCCCACAGAGTCCAAAAGACTGTTCTATACATCTATGCCTCTTTTGCTGTTTCACATACAGGGTTATCGTTACCATCTTTCTAAATTCCATATATATGTGTTAGTATACTGTATTGGTGTTTTTATTTCTGACTTATTTCACTCTGTATAATAGGCTCCAGTTTCATCCACCTCATTAGAATTGATTCAAATGTATTCCTTTTAATGACTGAGTAATACTCCATTGTGTATATGTACCACAGCTTTCTTATTCACTCATCTGCTGATGGACATCTAGGTTGCTTCCATGTCCTGGCTATTATAAACAGTGCTGTGATGAACATTGGGGTACATGTGTCTCTTTCAATCTGGTTTCCTCAGTGTGTATGTCCAGCAGTGGGATTGCTGGGTCATATGGCAGTTCTATTTCCAGTTTTTTAAGGAATCTCCACACTCTTCTCCTATTGGCTGTACTAGTTTGCCTTCCCACCAGCAAGGATCTCATTCAAATATGAAAGGAGAAATTAAAAGCTTACAGACAAGCAAAAGTTGAGAGGATTCAGCACCACCAGATCAGCTCTCCAACAAATGCTAAAGAATCTTCTCTAGACAGGAAACATAGAAACAGTGTATAAAATTGAACTCAAAACAATAAAGTAAATGACAATGGGATCATATTTATCAATAACTACCTTAAATGTAAATGGGTTGAATGCCCCAACCAAAAGACAAAGACTGGCTGAATGGATACAAAAACAAGACCCCTATATATGTTGTCTACAAGAGACCCACCTTGAAACAAGGGACAAATACAGACCAAAAGTGAAAGACTGGAGAAAGATATTCTACTCAAATAGAGACAAAAGAAAGCAGAAGTAGCAATACTCATATCAGATAAAATAGACTTTAAAACAAAGGCTGTGAAAAGAGACAAAGAAGGACACTACATAATGATCAAAGGATCAATCCAAGAAAAAGATATAACAATTATAAATACATACATCCAACATAGTCTTTATGTATTACTGTGATGACTAGTTTTATGTATCATCTTGGGCATGTGGCCTGGTTATTCAGTCAGACACTAATCTAGGTATTTCATGAAGATGTTTTGTAAATGTGGTTCAAGTCCATATTCAGTTGACCTTAAGTACAAAGATTATTTGGACCTCCCAGGTGGCTCAGTGGGTAAAGAATCTGCCTTCCAATGCAGGAGATGCCGGAGATGTGCGTTTGACCCCTGGATATGGAAGATCCCCTGGAGGAGGGCATGGCAACCCACTCTAGTGTTTTTGTCTGGAGAATCCCATGGACAGAGGTGCCTGGCAGGTTACAGTCCACAAGGTGGGAAAGAATCAGAAAAGACTGAAGCAGGTATGCAAGCACAAAGATTATTCTAGGTAAATTGGGTAGACCTAATTTTAACAATTGAGAGTTATTAAGAGCAGAGCTGAGGTTTCCTGAAGAACTCCTTCCAGCAGACAACTTCCTCAATAATGTCCAAGAGTGTCTGCTTTCCCTACTGGCCTGTCTTATGATTTCCAAACTTGCCTCAGTCAGTTCTGTTCAGTCACTCAATCGTGTCCGACTCCTGTGACCCCATGAATCACAGCACACCAGGCCTTCTGTCCATCACCAACTCCCAGAGTTCACTCAAACTCATGTCCATCGAGTCAGTGATGCCATCCAGCTATCTCATCCTCTGTCGTCCCCTTTTCCTGCTCCCAATCCCTCCCAGCATCACGGTCTTTTCCAATGAGTCAATTCTTTGCATGAGGTGGCCAAAGTATTGGAGTTTCAGCTTTGCATCAGTCCTTCCAATGAACATCCAGGACTGATCTCTTTTAGGATGGACTGGTTGAATCTCCTTGTAGTCCAAGGGCTCTCAAGAGTCTTCTCCAACACCACAATTCAACAGCATCAATTCTTCGGTGCTCTGCCTTCTTCACAGTCCAACTCTCACATCCATACATGACCCCTGGAAAAACCATAGCCTTGGCTAGACAGACCTTTGTTGGCAAAGTAATATCTCTGCCTTTCAATATGCTGTCTAGGTTGGTCATAGCTTTCCTTCCAAGGAGTAAGTGTTTTTAAATTTCATGGCTGCAATCACCATCTGCAGTGATTTTGGAGCCCCCCAAAATAAAGTCTGAAACTGTGTCCACTGTTTCCCCATCTATTTCCCATGAAGTGCTGAGACCAGATGCCATGATCTTAGTTTTCTGAATGTTGATCTTTCAGTTCAGTTCAGTCACTCAGTCGTGTCCGACTCTTTGTGACCCCATGAATCGCAGCACACCAGGCCTCCCTGTCCATCACCAACTCCCAGACTTCACTCAGACTCACGTCCATTGAGTCCGTGATGCCATCCAGCCATCTAATCCTCGGTCGTCCCTTTCTCCTCCTGCCCCCAATCCCTCCCAGCATCAGAGTCTTTTCCAATAAGTCAACTCTTCGCATGAGGTGGCCAAAGTACTGGAGCTTCAGCTTTAGCATCATTCCTTCCAAAGAAATCCCAGGGCTGATCTCCTCAGAATGGACTGGTTGGATCTCCTTGCAGTCCAAGGGACTCTCAAGAGTCTTCTCCAACACCACAGTTCAAAAACATCAATTCATTGGTGCTCAGCCTTCTTCACAGTCTAACTCTCATATCCATACATGACCACAGGAAAAACCATAGCCTTGACTAGATGGACCTTAGTCGGCAAAGTAATGTCTCTGCTTTTGAATATACTATCTAGGTTGGTCATAACTTTTCTTCCAAGGAGTAAGCGTCTTTTAATTTCATGGCTGCAGTCACCATCTGCAGTGATTTTGGAGCCCAGAAAAATAACGTCTGACACTGTTTCTGCTGTTTCCCCGTCTATTTCCCGTGAAGTGATGGGACTGGATGCCATGATCTTCTTTTCTGAATGTTGAGCTTTAAGCCAACTTTTTCACTCTCCTCTTTCACTTTCATCAAGAGGCTTTTTAGTCCCTCTTCACTTTCTGCCATAAGGGTGGTGTCATCTGCATATCTGAGATTATTGATATTTCTCCCAGCAATCTTGATTACAGCTTGTGATTCTTCAAGTCAAACATTTCTCATGATGTACTCTGCATAGAAGTTAAATAAGCAAGGTGACAATACACAGCCTGGTCGTACTCCTTTTCCTATTTGGAACCAGTCTGTTGTTCTATGTCCAATTCTAACCTACTCAGCCCCTAAAGTTATGTAACCAATTTTTTTCAGTAAATCCTTTAACAGATATCCCCTACTGGCTGTCTCTCTCGTTGAACCCTGACTAATGCACTTACTAATGCAGTTACTCATGCTGATATAACTGTGTGATTCTCAAGGCCGTGTTCTGAAAAGTGATACAGTTTTCCCCTGGCTCCTTTCAGATACTTGTGGATCCAACTAGCTCCTGTGATGAAATCCAGGTAACATAGTTGTGTCCCACCCAAAGCAGCAAATGAGAGCCAATTCCATGACATGATAATTCCCTATTATGATATGAGAAAGTCTTCACTATCCACTTTATAACCACATGAGAAACTGAGACTGAGATTCCCAGGCCAATCCCATTCAACGTCCAGAACTGTAAGTGATAATAATAAATATGTGTTGTTCTGCACTACTGTTTGGGACAGCTATTTCTGTGGTAGGAACGGAGACACCTTCTTGGGCCCAAGAGTGTGCTCTTGTCTAACACGTGGAAATGATTTGTTCAAGGAGACACACATGCTGACTACTCAGGAGACTTTATTAGGAAGGGCCACCTGGGCAGAGAGCAACAGGGTAAGGGAAGCCAAGAGGGCTGCTCTGCCACGTGACTCAGTCTCAGGGTTTATGGTGGTGAGATTAGTTTCTGGGTTGTCTCTGGCAATCATTCTGATTCAGGGTCCTTCCTGGTGGCACATGCATTGCTCAGTGAAGATGGCTTCAGCAAGGAAGATTCTGGGAGCTGGTAGGATTTGTGGTATGTCCTTTTAACCTTTCCTGAATTCTTCTCATTGGTGGTGGCTTGTTAGTTCCATTTTCCTTACCAGGACCTCCTGTCACAAAATAATTCATGCAAATGTTTACTGTGGTGCCTGGCCAGGGTGGACGGTTTCAGTCAGTGTTTCCACTAACATTTACACAGCATAGACAACTTACAGACCTTGTTGGTTTTTGTACTGTGTCAAAGTCTCTAAATTAGAACTGCCTTTTCAAAATTCCCTTCCTTGAAGGATGTTAAGTTCAGATTGCCACAATAGATATATAAACAAGATTTGGAAGAAAGAAGTTAGTGGCTTTGTTTTATGCTTGGAAGATCTGACTAGATCAGATGCTCTTGCAGGTCCCATGTGTTGTGATGGATCTGCTGACTCACCTCATTGACAGGCAGCATCAGCCCATAGTGACTTTAGCTTCCGCCAGATCTTCTTGAACCTACAGCCAGACTCAGACTCTTTCACCTCCCTGCAGAGCTTTTCCTTATGCTTCCTTAGTCCACATCTGCATGAAAAGCCACAGAGATATACTCCAGTTCTACTGCAGGTCACTGCATAAACGAAGTTAAAGGCTTAAGGTGGTTAAAGGTTGATTCCAAGTCTTTTCTGAATAGGACAGGTTCTGGTTTGTCCTCATGGATTCTACAGGCTCATCCAGAATCCTAGTTTTTTCTTGTTCTCTTTTCCTTTACTTTTGTCTTTCCATTTTAATCAAGCCCAGCATCTGACACAGAGATGGTGAAGCTTTGTGGAATGGTTATCCAGCTCCCACAATCACATAAGGTTGCATATCCACAATAAATGCATTTTCTCTCCCATAATGATTCTGTTTATCTGGTCAAATGCAAAGATCCACGACCTGAATTCCACTGTCCTGCCTGAGATTTCTCATTTCAGTGATTCCCAGTCTCTTTCATGTTCATTCATTAGCTTTTTTCTGCACTGTGAAGCACAGAAATGAAACAGATCTTTTCCTGGCATTTTTCCAATAGTTACTCTGTTGGCAGAACACTCCACTTAAGTCCATAGTCAATGAAGAAGTTTCAAATTTAAAATATGAGAGATTCCTGGTGCAAGTCCTTTGGCCATTTTCTCTTTTGGTATTTTTCACAGTCCAGCAGCCTTTGTAGGCTCCAAAACTCCTGCCACTTAGTTCATCTCTGGATTTACTCCAAGACTTTGCTCATCAGTCTATATTTTTATATTTTCTGGATACTCCTTATCTTTTGCACCTCAACATGTCTATTTCCTTTATTTTATATATCAAGTTGATTTATCCCTCCCCTTAAAATTTATATTTAAAGATTCTAAAAGTGTTCATCCAAACAAAAGCTCACCTGTTTTGCATGTCACCTCTTAGTAACTTAGCTGACAGAATATTAAAATTTATTTATATTTCTTTAAATATCTATAGTATCAGTGGTGATGCCTCCTTTATTTTTATATTAGTATTTTTTATCTTATTATTTTTTCTTTTATTAACTTGTCTAGGGATTAATTGAGGGGCTTCCCTCATAACTCAGTTGGTAAAGAGTTTGCCTGCAATGTGGGAAACCCGGGTTTGATTCCTGAGTTGGGAAGATCCCTTTGAGAAGGAAATGGCAACCCACTCGAATATTCTTGCCTGGAGAATCCCATGGATAGAGGAACCTGGCAGGCTACAGTCTTTGGGATTGCAAGAGTCAGACATGACTGAGTGACTAAGCTATACAACACAGTAGAGGTTAATACATTTGAATTGATTTTTAAAAGAACCAGGTTTGGTTTTATTGATTTTCTCTATTAATTTCCTACTTTCAATTTAATTAATTTTTTTACTAATTGCTACTTCTTTTAGTTCTTTTAGACTTATGCTTCTATCTTTAGATTCATAAAGCTATTAACTTAGAAAGATTTTTAGATTTTTCTTCTAAAAATATAAGTATTTAATGTAAATTTTCCATTGTTGTTGTTGTTCAGTTGTTAAGTCATATCTGACTCTTTGTGACCCCAGGACTGCAGCATGCTGGGCTCCTCTGTACTCCACTGTCTCCCAGAGTTTGCCCAAATTCATTTCCATTGAGCCAGTGATGCTATCTAACCATTCCATCCTCTGCCATCCACTTCTCCTTTTGCCTTCATTCTTTCCCAGCAACAGGGTCTTTTCTAATGAGTCATTTCTTTACATCAGGTGTCCAAAGTATTGCAGCTTCAGCTTCATCAGCCCTTTCAGTGAATATTAAGGGTTGATTTCCTTTAGGATTGGCTGGTTTGATTTCCTTGCTGTCAAAGGGACTCTCGAGAGTCTTCTCCAGGACCACAATTTGAAAGCAAAATTTCTTTGGCATTCAGCCTTTTTTATGGTCCAACTCTTACATCTGAACATAACTACTGGAAAAACCATAACATTGATTATAAGAATCTTTATTACCAAAGTGAAGCTTCTGCTTTTTAATTCTTTGTCTAGGTTTGGCATAGCTTTTCTTCCAAGGAGCAAGCATCTTTTAATTTCATGGCTGTAGTCACCATCTGCAGTGATTTGGACAGTGAGCCCAAGAAAATAAAACCTGTCTCTGCTTCCACATTTTCTCTATCTATTTGCTATATGAAGTGATGGGACCTGATGCCATGATCTCAGTTTTTTTGAATGCTGACTTTTAAGCCAACTTTTTCACTCTCCTCTTTTACACTTATCAAGAGGTTCTTTAGTTCCTCTTCACTTTCTGATATTAGAGTGGTATAATCTGCATATCTGAGGTTGTTGTTATTTCTCCTAGCATCTTGATTCCAGCTTGTGATTCATCCACCCTGTCATTTCATATATGAGATACTCCTATGCAATGTTGTTCTTTATAGCATCAGACTTCACTATCACCACTAGACAAATTCACAACTGAGCATTGTTTCCACTTTAACCCAACTACTTCATTCTTTCTGGTGTGGTGGTGGTTTAGTCACTAAATCATGTCTAATTTTTGTAACCCCATGGACTGTTTCCTATCAGGCTACATGGGATTTCCTAGGCAAGAATATTAAGTCAGTTGCCATTTCCTTCTTCAGTGGACCTTGTTTCATCAGAACTCTTCACCATGACCCATCTATCTTGGATGGCCCTGCATGGCATGGCTCATAGCTTCAGTGAGTTATGCGAGCCCTTTGGCCACAACAAGGCTTGATCTATGAATGGGAAATATGCCTTTAAGCACTGTTATCAACACACCTCACAAATTTTGATGTTTTGACTTTATGTTCATTTGGTTTAAAATGGTTAAATTTTTCTAGATGTATCATCATTTTGATTCATATGATATTTACATATATTGTTTAATCCCTGATATTTCTGAAATGTTCAGCTATTTCTAGCCAATTATTAATGTCTAGTTTAATTTCATTGTAGTCTTAGAACATATTTGTATAATTTCTATTCTTTACATTTGTCAAAGTATATATGTATCTTGATATATTTCCATATGAGCTTGAGAAGAATGTGTATTTTGCTGTTGCTGAACAAAGCATTCTGTAAATATTTCCATTAGATCGAATTGATTAATTGTGATACTGTTCAGTTCAACTATATCCTTCCTGATTTTCTACCTGCTGTTTCTATTAATCACTGAAAGAGGTATGGTGAAGTCTCCAACTACAGTGGTCACATAGCATGATTTTTTTTTTTTTTTTAATGTTAAACTTCCTAGGAGCTGGGCTGTATTTAATGTTTATAGCAGCTATAGTTGCCAGATGTTTCCAATTGATCTGGTGTCCTTGTTTTATATCTTTTCTGTTTTCCTTGAGTCTTTATAAGAACTTCTTCAACTGAGTCTTTGTCTTTCAAGTAATTTCAGGTAAACTCTACTGATAAGGTAGTGATAAGATGTTGAGTAGGGGAGTTTTCTGTAATTGTATTATTATTATTAGTTGCATCATATATAGAATGTGGGATCCTAGTTCCCTGACGAACAATTGAACCTGTGCCCCCTGCATTGGAAGCATGGTCATAACCACTGGATCATTAGGGAAAGAAAAGAAAGTGAGTCGTGTCTGACTCTTTGTGACCCCAGGACTGTAGCCTACCAGGCTCTTCTGGCTACGGGATTTTCCAGGCACGAATACTACCATTTATCAATTATACTTTATTTATTAAGTTTCTACATTTTATTGTATGTTTACTAAATTTAAATTCTAAAAGTTTAAAAAAACTGGAACTCATCTAATTGTCTGACTCTTTAGGACCCCATGGGCTTCAGCCCACCAGGCTCCTCTGTCCACGGGACTTTTCATGCAAGAATACTGGAATGAGTTGCCATTCCCTTCTCCAAGGGGTCTTCTCAACCCAGAGGTGGAACCTGCATCTGCTGCATTGGCAAGCAGATTCTTTGCTGCTCAGCCACGAGGGAAGCCTTAATAAATGCTCGCTAACATGCAAATAAATTATAATATTTAATACTATCTACTTCCCGCCCCCTCTCACCGTGTTTTATACTTTGAAAGAAAATAAATCAAGATAACGATGTATTGTGTTAGTCACTCAGTCGTGTTGGACTCTTTGTGACCCCCATGGAATGTAGCCTGCCAAACTCCTCAAAGTATTCTCCAGGCAAGAATATTGGAGTGGACTAGCCATTCCCTTATCCAGGGGATCTTCCTGATCCAGGGATCGAACCCATGTCTCCTGCATTGCAGGTGGATTCTTTAACAGCAGAGAAGCCTATAACATTAAATGTTCCATGTGTATAACATTAAATTTTAACTTCTGTTCACACTACAGTATGCGCACCACCAAAAGTTTAGCTTCTTTTTGCCACCACACAGTTGATCCATTTTATCTTGAACTTTGACCTTCTCAAATGTTTCTTATCTATTTTCCTTCCCTTTGGTAAAACAGGAGGTTAGAGGGGGTTGAATCTAGGTAATTAATTACCCTCCTTTGGGTCAGATAATGATCTGCAGAAGAGTTTTTTTTTTTTCTTAGCTCTTGGTTATTGAAAGAGCTTCAGGCATATTTCAAAAATGGTTACCTTTCCCATTTCTGCAAAGGCCACAGAGGATCTCTGTTATCTCATCACTGAGAACTAGTGAGTTCCTGGAGGTAAAATGCACAAAAGTTTAGGGACCCTCCTAAAACTGCAGACCTCAGCAGTTACTATTCTCCTACTAGTCCAAACTGGAGCCTCCAGTAATTTACAAAATTATGGATGGGGTGTTATTTCCAATTTATGGCTCTAGTAGTTTCAAATCCAGGTAAACAAGTAACTACTGTGATTCTCTGTATTCACCTACTTGTCTTATCTTTCAAGTTTCAAAATGGTGGTTTAGTCTGTGACCCCAATTTTCTGACAGGTTCATAAAAGTCTTTAAGTTGGTTCAGCCTTATTTTTATGTTGAGAGGTTACAAATGATGACTTCTGAGCTCTTTCCATGTTGAAGGTGAAACCGCAACTTTCCAAGTTCTACAATCATGTGAATAGGCACAGTGTTCAGGAAAACAGAAACATTAAAGTGGTCAGTCAGTCAGTTATACTCAAAGTGATAAGTATATATTTATTTTAGGTTTTCATTATCATAATAATATGATGAAAGCTTAGTCAAGTGGATGTATATTAATACCTTGATTAGGATTCTATTATTTTTAAAGAATTGATGGGTTCCAGATATTTGGTTACATCAGTTCAGTTCAGTTCAGTTCAGTCGCTCAGTCATGTCCGACTCTTTGCGACCCCATGAATAGCAGCATACCAAGCCTCCCTGTCCATCACCAACTCCCGGAGTTCACTCAGACTCACGTCCATCGAGTCAGTGATGCCATCCAGCCATCTCAACCTCTGTCGTCCCCTTCTCCTCCTGTTCCCCATCCCTCCCAGCAACAAAGTCTTTTCCAATGAGTCAACTCTTCGCATGAGGTGACCAAAGTACTGGAGCTTCAGCTTTAGCATCATTCCTTCCAAAGAAATCCCAGGGCTGATCTCCTTCAGAATGGACTGGTTGGATCTCCTTGCAGTCCAAGGGACTCTCAAGAGTCTTCTCCAACACCACAGTTCAAAAGCACCAGTTCTTCAGCACTCAGCCTTCTCTACAGTCCAACTCTCACATCCATACATGACCACGGAAAAACCATAGCCTTGACTAGACAGATCTTAGTCGGCAAAGTGATGTCTCTGCTTTTGAATATACTATCTAGGTTGGTCATAACTTTTCTTCCAAGGAGTAAGTGTCTTTTACTTTCATGGCCACAATCACCATCTGCAGTGATTTTGGAGCCCCAAAAATAAAGTCTGACACTGTTTTCCCATCTATTTCCCATGAAGTGATGGGACCAGATGCCATGATCTTTGTTTTCTGAATGTTGAGCTTTAAGCCAACTTTTTCACTCTCCACTGTCTGCTAAGAAATGGATTTTCTTGCTATTTCTAGTAATATTTTAGCTTTGCACTACAATTAGGAAATACAAACGAACTGTGAGACAGGGAATCCGACGATTTTTGGATATTTTGCAGGCTGCTGTATATTCTTAGGGGCTCCCCGGTGGTTCAGAAAGTAAAGAACCTTCCTGTAATGCAGGACACCTGACTTCCATCCCTGAGTCTGGAAGATCCCCTGGAGAAGGGAGTAGCTACCACTTCAATATATTTTTAAGTTAAGTCAAAGTTAAGTCGCTTATTCACTCATGTCCGACTCTTTGCGATCTCGTAGACTGTAGCCCACAAGGCTCCTCCGTCCATGGGATTCTCCAGGCAAGAATACTGAAGTGAGTTGTCATTTCCTTCTCCAGGGGATCTTCCCGATCCAGGGATCGAAACCAGGTCTCCTGCATTGCAGGCAGACACTTTAACTTCTGAGCCACCAGGGAAGCCAGTCAGGTAACAGAATGAATGCCTGACATGAATACCATAGTGATTGTCCTAGACTCTCATTTGGTGATTCTTCATCTGTTCTTGCCAACAGAGAAAAAGGATTACAAACCAGCAAACAACAAAGAAGATTTACTTCAATAGATGTTAACTTTCATTATGTGGCATATGGATTTTTTTTTTTCCTTAATGACCTTACTTCTTTCTTGTACCCATTAATAGCTGAATTGCTTTGGGTATCTGAAAGTTAGGGCCAACAGTAGAGTGTGGCTTTTCTTAGAATAAAATGTTCCCTTGGTATCTCTAATTTTCTTGAAGAGATCTCTAGTCTTTCCCATTCTATTGTTTTCCTCTATTACTTTGCATTGATACTGAAGAAGGCTTTCTTATCTCTCTTTGCTATTCTTTGGAACTGTAACAGGAGGGAAAGGAGCAGGGCACAACTTTTGAAAGAATGACATATCCCAAGGACACAATATAAAAGGATTAGAATCAAATGGGACCAAAATGGCAGATCAAACTAGACCTTGATCCTCAATCAGAAAGTGAAATGACACACCCAGAGGTGCCAGCACAGTTCCAAGGGACTGCTAAAAGATCAAGGACAGGGAGACAGCGCAAATCCTGGAAATCTCAGCTCCTTCCCAAAAATGATTGGAATAATCCTCCCACTCATTAACATATTAAGTTACCCAGCCTATAAAAACCAACCTTGGCAAGTTCTCAGTGAAGGCTGCACTCACCCTCTGTGATGGCCCACACTCTGTCTGCAGAGTGTGCTTCTCTCTGTATCTGAATAAACCCACTTCTTGCCTATAACTTTATCTCTCACTGAATTCTTTCTGTGATGAAACATTGAGGAAATAAGCTTCATTAGATCCTGAAACCAAGTACCATGGGTTTTGGCTAGGTTCTAGTCTCAGCCACATATGTTCAAGTCCCAAACAGGATTTTGGCTAGGTTTGATTCCCAACCATGTGGGTTTAAGTCCCAAACTGGGTTTTGGCTGGGTTCGAGTTCCAATCTGTGGTAAACTCTGCATTCAAATGGGTATATCTTTCAGTTTCTCCTTTGCCTTTAGCTTCTTTTCTTTTCTCAGCTATTTGTAAGGCCTTCTTAGACAACCATTTGCCTTTTTGCATTTCTTTTCCTTGGGGATGGTTGTGATAACGGCTTCCTGTACAATGTCACAAACCTCTGACCATAGTTTTCAGGCACTCTATCAGATCTAATCCCTTGAATCTATTTGTCACTCCCACTGTATGATCATAAGGGATTTCATTTAGGTCATACCTGAATGTCTAGTGTTTTCCCCACTTTCTTCAATTTATGTCTGAGTTTGGCTATAAGGAGTTCATGATATGAGCCACAGTCAACCCTTGGTCTTGTTTTTGCTGACTGTATGGAGCTTCTCCATCTTTGGCTGCAAAGACTATAATCAATCTGATTTTGGTGACCATCTGGTGATGTCCATGTGTAGAGTCTTCTCTTGTCTTGCTGGAAGAGGGTGTTTGTCATGACCAGTGTGTTCTCTCAGCAAAACTCTGTTAGCTTTGCCCTGTTTCATTTTGTACTCCAAGGCCAAATTTGGCTGTTACTCCAGGTATCTCTTGACTTCCTATTTTTGCATTTCAGTCCCCTATAATGAAAAGGACATCTCTTTGGGGTGTTCATTCTAGAAGGTCTTGTAAGTCTTCATAGAACCATTCAATTTCAGCTTCTTCACCATTACTGGTTGAGGCATAGACTTGGAATACTGTGATATTGAATTATTTGCCTTGGAAATAAACAGAGATCATTCTCTTGTTTTAGAGATTGCATCCAAGTACTGCATTTTGGACTCTTCTGTTGCCTATGAGGGCTGAGATTCCATTTCTTCTAAGGGATTCTTGCCCACAGTAGTTGATATAAAGGTCATCTGTGTTAAATTCACACATTCCAGTCCATTTTATTTCACTGATTACTAAAATGTCAACATTCACTTTTGCCATCTCCTATCTGACCACTTTCAATTTACCTAACATTTCAGGTTCTTATGTAATATTGCTCTTTATAGCATTGGACTTTACTTCCATCACCAATCACATCTACAACTGTGTGTTATTTTTGCTTTAGCTCCATCTCTTCATTCTTTCTGGAGTTATTTCTCCACTGTTCTCCAGTATAGCATTGGGCACCTACTGATCTGTGGAGTTCATCTTTCAGTGTCCTATCTTTTTGCTTTTTGAAACTGTTCATGGGGTTTTCAAGGCAAGAATACTGAAGTGGTTTGCCATTCCCTTCTCCAGTGGACCAAATTTTGTCAGAACTCTCCACCATGACTGTCTGTCTTGAGTGGCCCCACAAGGCATGGATTAGTTTCACTGAGTTAGACAAAGTTGTGGTCTGTGTGATCAGATTGGCTAATTGTCTCTAACTGTAATTTTCATTCTGTCTGCCCTCTGATGGATGAGGATAAGAGGCTTATGGAAGCTTCCTGATGGGAGAGATGGACTGAGGGGGAAAACTGGGTCTTGTTCTGATGGACAGGACCGTGGTCAATAATCCTTTAATCTGACTTTATGATAAAGGGTGGGGCTGTGCCACCTCCGTTGTTTGACCTGAGGCCAAACTATGGTGGAGTTAATGAAGGTAATGGTGACTTCCTTCAAAAGGTCGGTGCCCCTGGCCTTGCAGCAGGCCACTACTGACCCATACCTCTGCAGGAGACAGTCAAACACTCAAAGGCAGGTCTGGCTCAGTCTCTGTGGGATCTACTGTTGTGCACAACGTCTTTTTGAGCCCTCTGAACATCTCTGACAATTATGGGGTTTGATTCCAAACGTGATTTTGCCCCTCCTACCATCTTGTTGGTGCTTCTCCTTTGCCCTTGGATGTGAGGTATCTTCTTTATGTAGGATCCAACATTCTCCTGTCCATGGTTGTTCAGCAGCCAGTTGTAATTTTGGAGGTCTCACAGGAGAAGATGAAAACGCATCTTTTCATCCAGTCCATGACTTTTGTTCACTAGTACCATGATCAGAGCCACAGGCAGGGTGTTGGTTCCAGGTGGGGCATGGGTTTCAAGCATAAAATAATCTCAGTAGCCTGAGCCACCCTCAGGTGGGTTCCCTTGCTGATCACTGCTTCACTGGACGGGCAGCCAGAGAAGGCAGCATTTGTGTATTGAGTATTGTGGCTGCAATGTCTTTCATCAAATGGTGGGTAACAGCGGTGGGATAGGCAAGGGGGAGGGAAAGACACTGGGGTCATGGCTCCACACAGGCTCTGCTCACTCCCTGTTGTCCCCTGACAAACTCCCTCTGCTTTTCCTTACCCATGCAGCTCCCAGCATCTTCTTTGCTAAACAAACATCTCCCTCTGTGGAACCACAAGGGTCCACTGTCCAGTGCCTGGGAACTCGTGGATGGTCTGCACGTGAGTGCCTTCTGGTTCCCTTCCCAGAATGTGAATACAATAGAATGGGAAACACTAGAGATCTCTTCAAGAAAATTAGAGATACCAAGGGAACATTTCATGCAAAGATGGGCTCAATAAAGGACAGAAATGGTATGGACTTAACAAAAGCAGAAGCAGACTTCTTATTAAGAAGTCATAGCAAGAACATAAAGAAAAACTATACAAAAAAAAGATCTTCATGACCCAGATAACCATGATGCTGTGGTCACTCGCCTCGAGCCAGACATCCTGGAATGTGAAGTCAAGTGGGCCTTAGGAAGCATCACAACAAATAAAGCTAGTAGAGGTGATGGAATTTCAGTTGAGTTATTTCAGTCTTAAAAGATAATGCTTTGAAAGTGCTGCACTCAAGATGCCAGCAAATTTGGGAAACTGAGCAGTGGCCATAGGACAAGAAAAATTCAGTTTTCATTTTAATCCCAAAGGAAGGCAATACCTAAGAATGTTCAAACTACCACACAATTGCACTCATCTCACATGCTAGTAAAGTAATGCTCAAAATTCTCCAAGCCAGACTTCAACAGTAAGTGAACTTTGAACCTCCTTAGAAAAGGCAGAGGGACCAGAGATCAAATTGCCAACATCCATTGGATCATTGAAAAACAAGAGAGTTCCAGAAAAACATCTACTGCTTTATTGACTATGCCAAAGCCTTTGACTATGTGGATCACAACAAACTAGAAAATCTTAAAGAGATGGAAATACCAGACCACGTGACCTGCCTCCTGAAAAATCTGTATGCAGGTCAAGAAACAACTGGACATGGAACAACAGACTGGTTCCAAATTGAGAAAGGAGTACATCAAAGCTGTATATTGTCACCCTACTTATTTAACTTATATGCAGAATATATCATGCAAAATGCTTGGCTGGATGAAGCACAAGCTGGAATCAGATTGCTGGAAGAATTTCAATTATCTCAGATATGCAGATGACACCACCCTTACAACAGAACTGGAAGAAGAATTAAAGAACTGCTTGATGAAAGAGGAGAGTGAAAAAGCTGGCTTCAAACTCAGCATTCAGAAAGCTAAGATCACGGCATCTGATCCCATCACTTCATGGCAAATAGATGGGGAAACAATGGAAACAGTGAAAAACTTTAATTCAGGGGGCTCCAAAGTCACTGCAAGTGATGACTGCAGCCATGAAATTAAAAGATGCTTGCTCCTTGGAAGAAAAGCTATGACCAACCTAGACAGCATACTAAAAAGCAGAAACATAACTTTGCCAACAAAGTTCCATCTAGTCAAAGCTATAGTTGACATATAGTTATGTGAAAGTTGGACTATAAAGAAGGCTGAGTGCTGAAGAATTGATGATTTTGAACTCTTGTGTTGAAGACGCTTGAGAGTCCTTAGGACTGCAAGGAGATCAAATCAGTCAGTGCTAAAGGAAATCAGTCCTGAATATTCATTGGAAGGACTGATGCTGAAGCTGAAACTCCAATACTTTGGCCACTTGATGCAAAGAACAGACTCACTGGAAAAGACTCTGATGCTGGGAAATATTGAAGATGGTAGGAGAGGAGGATGTCAGAGGATGAGATAGTTGGATGGCATCGCTGACTGGATGGACATGAGTTTAAGTAAATTCCAGGAGTTGGTGACAGACAGGGAAGCCTGGCGTGCTGCAGCCAATGGGTTTGCAGAGTCGGACACGACTGAGCGACTGAACTGAACAACAGAAAACAATTAAAGTGTGTGTGTGTGTTTCTTTGTTGTTGTTTGTTTGTTTTTGTTTTTGTTTTTAGTAAACCTTGCAGACAGGATAGTTCACAACCACTCACTGTGACCTGGTTTCATTTGGTTTCAGAGGAATGTTTGCTATAATAACACATCCACCAAACTCAGCTGCTGAGCAGTTAGCAGCCAGCACCAGGGCGCCCACAGTGCGATCTCCCACTTCGGGGGGGGGGGGGAGAGGGAGGGCGGATTCCATAGGTCTTCAGCCATGCTCTGATATTCCTAAACTCTTATTTTGTGTTTATTTATTATATTTCTCATTATGAGCAGAGATTTCTAAGACTAAAGATTCCGTAAAGTTCAAGTTATTGTTCAGTTGCTCAGTCCTGTCTGACTCTTTGTGACCCCATGGGCTGCAGCCTGTCCTTCATCATCTCCCGGAGCTTGCTTAAATTCAAGTCCATTTGCTCGGTGATGCCATCCAACCATTTCATCCTTTGTCGTCCCTTCTCTTCCTGCCTTCATTTTTTTTCAAGCATCAGGGTATTTCTAATGATTCAGTTCTTTGCATCAGGTGTTGGAAGTACACATATTGGTTAAGAATGTATTTCTCCAACTAGTTTTTTTTCCTAAGGACATTGGAAAAAGTTCTAAATAAATGACAGTTTATTTTTCATGCATTTTCAAATTAATTCTGTGATTCTCTAAAGTGTAAAGTAAAAAAGATACTACCCAGAGAGTCAAAGAATAAATATCATGAACATATTACAATCATTGCTTTCTTGTGAGAAATATTTCACCACAATTTAACTTTTATAATTTGATTTAAAAAATAATGCAAGCTTCTTCGGGATAAGATATAGATTATTGTACACAACATTTCAATATCCTTGTCCCATTCTATCTAAGTGCTGAAATTTTATCCATGTTGACTTAACTGTATACCTGCCTCCTCCTTACACATATATATACACATAACCTAATTCATTTGGCTTTGTTTTCCTAATTCTTTAATTACAAAATGAGTTACTTGCTACTTAACTGGATACCAAAATATCTATAAATTCCTCTTGATGTATTAATAACGCCAAAGATTCAACTGAAGTCATGCTTTTCCATCTCTTCTTAACAAATAAAAAAAGTATATTTTCAATAAATGGAGATGATTCTCAGGACTGACATAGACAACACACAGTTCAGTTCAGTCGCGCAGTCGTGTCCGACTCTTTGCGACCCCATGAATCGCAGCACGCCAGGCCTCCCTGTCCATCACCAACTCCCGGAGTTCACTCAGACTCACGTCCATTGAGTCTGTGATGCCATCCAGCCATCTCATCCTCGGTCGTCCCTTTCTCCTCCTGCCCCCAATCCCTCCCAGCATCAGGGTCTTTTCCAATGAGTCAACTCTTCGCATAAGGTGCCCAAAGTACTGGAGCTTCAGTTTTAGCATCATTCCTTCCAAAGAAATCCCAGGGTTGATCTCCTTCAGAATGGACTGGTTGGATCTCCTTGCAGTCCAAGGGACTCTCAAGAGTCTTCTCCAACACCACAGTTCAAAAGCATCAATTCTTCGGCGCTCAGCCTTCTTCACAGTCCAACTCTCACATCCATACATGACCACAGGAAAAACCATAGCCTTGACTAGACGGACCTTAGTCGGCAAAGTAATGTCTCTGCTTTTGAATATACTATCTAGGTTGGTCATAACTTTTCTTCCAAGGAGTAAGCGCCTTTTAATTTCATGGCTGCAGTCACCATCTGCAGTGATTTTGGAGCCCAAAAAAACAAAGTCTGACACTGTTTCTACTGTTTCCCCATCTATTTCCCATGAAGTGATGGGGCCAGATGCCATGATCTTCGTTTTCTGAATGTTGAGCTTCAAGCCAACTTTTCCACTCTCCTCTTTCACTTTCAACAAGAGGCTTTTTAGCTCCTCCTCACTTTCTGCCATAAGGGTGGTGTCATCTGCATATCTGCATATGACAACACACAACTAAGAACTATTCTTGAGTTGAATAAAGAATATTGAATGCCAACCATTCTTGGAAATGCAATAGTGATTAATGAGTTTGAAGAATTACTAAGATAATTGTTGTTTTAAAAAATAGATTGGAGCATTTCATTACACAGATCTTGTTCTATTAATATTTTGGTATATTATGAAAATAAGTAGTCTGAAGACATTGCTATTGAGGGAAAAAGTGATGGAATGCTTCTTCTGAAACTGTCTAGAAACAATGCTCTTTTCATTAGTGTCATGGATTCATCCAGTGATAGGCACCATTGCGAGGCTCAGGAAAGTTATTCTAGAAAATATTTAGCTTATATTTTCATTTTCTTGTCTTTTTAATCTTGATATAAATCAACTTGATCTAGATAGCATGAACTCTCTTAATGCTTCATATAGTAATTTTTTCTGAAGAATCCATGACACAAAATCATAGAGGGAATTAAAATTATGAGGATTAGTTTCGTGATGAAGCAGTCAATTATTTTTGAAGTCAATATGGGAATATATTCTTTATTCCCTTAAAAAAATCTCTATTGTTATTAATCTAATAGTACTCTAGTACTAGAGGAGAGAATGACAACCAATCAAACCAATCCAGTATTGTTGTGGTGAGAAACCCATGAACAATAAGAAAAGACAAGAAGAAGATGAGCTCCCAGGTTGGAAGGTGTCCAATATGCTACTGGGAAAGAGTAGAAGGTGATTACTAAGAGCTCCAGAAAAAATGAAGCTGAGTAAAAGTGGAAACAAAACCCAGCTGTGGATGTATCTGGTGGTGAAAGTAAAGTTGGATGCTGTAAAGAACAATAATACATAGGAACCTGGAATGTTAGGTCCATGAATCAAGGTAAATTGGATGTGGTCAGGCAGGAGAAGGCAAGAGTGAACATCAACATCTTAGGAATGAGTGCATTTAAATGGATGGGAATGGGCAAGTTTAATTAAGATGACTGTTATATTTACTACTCTGGGAAAAAATCTGTTCAGAAGAAATGGAGTAGCCCTCATAGTCAACAAGAGTCCAAAATGCAATATTTGGGTGCAATCTCAAAGATAACAGAATGATCTCAGTTCATTTCTAAGGCAAACCATTGAACATAACAGTAATCCAAGTCTATGACCTAACCTATCACCTCACGGTCATATCACTTCATGACAAACAGATGGGGAAAATGTGGAAACAGTGTCAAATTTCATTTTCTTGAACTTCAAAATCAAAGCTGATGGTGATTGCAGCCACACACACACACAGCCTGCTCCTTGTAAGAATAGCTATGTCATACCTAGATAGTGTTTTAAAGAGCAGAGCCATCATTTTACTGACAAAGGTATGTATAGTCAAAGTTATGGTTTTTCCAGTAGTCATGTATGAATGTGAGAGTTGGACCATAATGAAGGCTGAGTGCCGAAGAATTGATGCTTTCAAACTATAGTGCTGGAGAAGACTCTTGAGAGTCTTTTGGACAGCAAGGAGATCAAATCAGTCAATCCTAAAGGAAATCAACCCTGACTATTCATTGGAAGGTGTGATGCTAAAGCTGAAGCTCCAATACTTTGGCCACCTGATATGAAGAGCTAACTCACTGGAAAATACCCTGATTCGGGAAAAATTGAGGGCAATAATATGGAGTGACAGAGGATGAGATGGTTGGAATGAATCACTGACTCAGTGGACATGAGTTTGTACAAACTTGGGGAGATTAGTGATGGAAAGAGAAAACTGGTGTGCTGCAGTCCATGGGGTCACAAAGAGTCAGACATGACTTAGCGACCGAACAACAACACTGACCCAGGCACTGATGCTGAAGATGCTGTAACTGACCAGTTCTATGAAGACCTACATGACCTTCAAAACTAACACCAAAAAAGATGTCCTTTTCATCATAGAGGATTGGATTGCAAAAGTAGGAAGTCAAGAGATGTCTGGAGTAACAATCAAGTTTGGCTTTGGAGTACTAAATGAAGCAAGGCAGCAGCTAGCAGAATTTTGTCAAGAGAACACATTGGTAAGCAAGCAGTCTTTTCCAAAGACATAAGTGACAATGCTACACATGGACATCACCAAATCGTCAATACCAAAATCAGACTGATTATATTCTTTGCAGCTGAGGATGAAGAAGCTGTGTACAGTCAGCAAAGAAAACAAGACCTGGAGCTGACTGTGGCTCAGATCATGAGCTCTCCTTATTGCAAACTTCAGACAAATTCAAGAAAGTGGAGAAAACTCATAGACCATTCAGTTATGACCTAAAGTTAATTCATTTTGATCACACAGTGGAGGTGATGAATAGATTCAAGGGATTAGATCTGGTAGATAGAGTGCCTGAAGAACTATGGACAGAGCTTCACAACATTGTACAGGAGGCAGTGAACAAAATAACCCCAAAGAAAAATAAATGAAAGGAAGCAAAGTGGTTGGCTAAGGAGGCTTTACAAATAGTTGAGGAAAAAGGAGCAGTGAAAAGCAAGGGAAAAAAGGGAAAGCTATACCCAACTGAATGCAACGTTCCAGAGAATAGCAAGGAGAGATAAGAAGGCCTTCTTCAATGAAAAGTGTAAAAGTAGAGGAAAACAATAGAATGGTAAAGACTAGAGATCTCTTCAAGAAAATTAGAGATAGGGAAATTTCATGCAAAGATGTGCACGATAAAGAAAAGAAATGGTAAGGACCTAACAAAGGCAGAAAAGCTTAAGAAGAGGTGGAAAGAATACACAGAAGAGCTATACAAAAATAGAATGACCCATATAACCATGATGATGTGGTCACTCACCCAGAGTCAGACATTCTGGAGTCTGAAGTCAAGTGGGCCTTAGGAAACATAACTATAAACAGAGCTAATGGAAGTGATGGAATTCCACCTGAGCTATTTCAAATCCTCAAAGATGATGCTTTTAAAGTGCTGCATTCAATGTGTCAACAAATTTGGAAAACACAACAGTGGCCATAGGATTATTTTAATTTCAATCCCAAGGTCAGTTTTCATTTCAATCCTAAGTAAAGGCAATGCCAAACAATGTTCAAACTACTGAACATTTGCACTCATTTTGCATTCTAGTAATGTTATGCTCAAAGTCCTTCAAGCTAGGCTTCAGCAGTATGTGAACCACGAACTTCTAGATGTACAAGCTGGGTTTAGAAAAGGCAGAGGAACCAGAGATCAAATTGCCAACATTCATTGAATCATAGATAAAGCAAGAGAATTCCAGAAAAATGTATAGTTCTGCTTCACTGACTACGTGAATGCCTTTGTGCGGATCACAACAAACTGTGGAAAACACTTAACGAGATGGGAATACCAGACCACTTCTCCTGTCTCCTGAGAAATTTATATGTGGGTCAAGAACCAATAGTTAGAGCCTTATATGAAACAACTGACTGGTTCAAAATTGGGAAATGAGTACAATAGGAGCTGTATATTGTCACTCTGCTTATTTAAATTTATGCAGAATGCTGCTGCTGCTGCTCCTGCTAATTCGCTTCAGTTGTGTCCAACTCTGTGCGACTCCATAGACGGTAGCCCACCAGGCTCCCCTGTCCCTGGGATTCCCCAGGCAAGAACACTGGAGTGGGTTGCCATTGCCTTCTCCAAGGGCATGAAAATGAAAAGTTAAAGTGAATTCGCTCAGTAGTGTCTGACTCTTTAGCGTCCCATGGACTGCAGCCCACCAGACTCTCCTGTCTATGGGATTTTCCAGGCAAGAGTACTGGAGTGGGGTGCCATTGCCTTCTCTGTTTATGCAGAATACATCATGCCAAATGTAGGGCTGGATGAATCACAAGCCTGAATCATTTTGCCAGGAGAAGTATCAGCTACTTCAGATATGCAAATGAAACCACTCTAATAGCAGAAAGTGAGAAGAAACTAAAGTCTCTTGATGAGGGTGAAAGAGGAGATTGAAAAAGCTGGTTTAAAACTCAGTATTCAAAAACTAAGATCATGGCATCTGGTCTCATCACTTCATGGCAAATAAATGGGGAAACAACGGAAACCATGATAGACTTTATTTTCTTGGGCTATAAAAATCACTGCAGACAGTGACTGCAGCCTTGAAATTAAAATACACTTGTTCATAGGAAAGAAAGCTATGGCAAACCTAGACAACATATAAAAAGCAAGGACATTACTTTGCACACCAAGATCTGTTTTGTCAAAGCTACGGCTTTTCTAGTAGTCATGTTTGGATGTGAGAGGTGGACCATAAAGAAGGCTGAGCACAGATAATTGATGCTTTTGAATTGTAGCTCTGGAGAAGACTCTTGAGAGTCCCTGCAAAGAAATCAAACCAATCAATCCCCAAAGAAATCAACTCTGAATATTCATTGGAAGGACTGATGCTGGAGATGAAGCTCCAGTGCTCTTGCTGCCTGATGTGGAGAGCCAATGCACTGCAAAAGACTCTGATGCTGGGGAAAAAACTGAAGGCAAAAGGAGAAGAGTGCAACAGAGGATCAGATGGTTAGACAGCATTATAATGTACACTAATTTTAGCAAATTCCAGAGATAGTGAAGGACAGGAAAGTCTGGTGTGCTGCAGTCCATGGGGTCACAAATGGTCAGACATAACTTAGCGACTGAATAGCAAAATCCTAGTTCAAGTAGATACATGCTAGTATGCTTTAGAATACAAAAGGCAAAGAATAGTTCAATGTGCTATATTGTGCACTTGAACTGATGTAATATTATGTCAGATATACTTCAATAAAAGACAGTATAACTGTATTAGTTCTAACTTAAAAAAATTCATAAGAGGAAATGTTTGCTATATAATTATAAATTTATTGCACAAATATTCAGCAGAGCCTATAATGCTGTAGATGCTGATTCTTGTTAGATTATCCAGTGTCAGTAGAGAGATTAGATAGTTGTTTTAGGATCCCCTCTTTCTTTTAAGATGTCTAGATAGTATTTCTATGAAGCATGACATTTCTTTCTGTATTGTAGGTAGAGAAGAATTGAAACAATAGTTGCAGAAAAATGTGAAGATTGTGATGAGAACAGGAAAGGATGACCAGAGTGTCACTGGTATGATCAGATGCAAAGAGTCTGAAATTGAATCAATAATAAAGGAGAGAAAAAGGAACACTTTTATGCCAGATCTATCCCTGCATTTTTGACTGTTAACCAGGATTAGTGTAATGTTAAGAGGCAAAGTCCTCTAAGTGGGTAGGAATGTAGTCTCTGTTGTGTATCTTCTGAGCTGTTACCTCTCTTTCTTCCTTCAACAAATATCCATTGATCACCTCCCATGTGGCAAGGTATTATTATCCTGTGTTCTTGGATGAGCAGACAATGCCTCCCATCCTCATGGAATACATATTCTAGTTGGGTTGATACGATTTAGAGCTAGTAATTTGGAATTCTATATCTATATACTACCTGGCTTGTGATTACTGACTCAGGTACAAGTCTGAAGGCCAGTGATTAACTGTTCTAAAGCCAAATCCTTTTATTTGTATTACTTGTTCTAAGAACTGTAAACAACAATCCATCAAAGCAAGTTGACTCATTTAATTATTATGTACAATTAGAACATACAATTTTAACAGATTCACCAGGAACTTGCTTTGCTCAAAGGTGAACATTTCCTTTTTTTTTTTTTTGCCAAAGTAAAATCATGATTATCTTGGCTATAAAAAAGACCCCTTGATGAAAACAACTATATTTATTTGTTCATACAGAGTAGAACTTGTTGCCTTAATTTTTATGAACATTTAAAATAACATATACAGATAGATAACTTTATTAAATTCACATATATATGAATGCAATAAAGTATGGTGTAACTTCATACATGATAAAATGCCAACATATCATATAATAAGAACAAGATCATGAAAATATAGAAAAATATGTACATACAATAATAAAAAAAATTAGGCTATTCTGGCTCAAACATTTTAAAAGACATTTATTTACTAAAACTTATTCTTTTGTGAATCCAACTAAACATTTGTTAAACTTCATGATCTTTCCCCTCTACTTTTTTGTGCAAAATAAAAATTTAGGCTAATGCATAAAATAAATCATAAGTGAACATGGGTTTGAAATGGACTAAGAAGTACATCTGATGCTGCAAGTATCTCTAATCTGGATGCAAATATGTTACTGGTGAATTCTATAATATATGTAAGGTGAAACTTTTTGCTCAGCAGGGAGAAAAATAAGAATTTGAAACAAGGGGATGGAAGCTAGTCTAACTTTCCACTCTGCCACACATTGATGGCCCTCATAATTCATACCTAGGGGAAAGAACAAGCAAAGCAGGGGAAGTCTGAAACCAGATAAGCCCTACTGTATTAGGGAAAGTGCCAATTAAAGACATGTTGTATTATCAACAAGAAATCATGAGTGCATTAATGCATGATGGAGAAGGAAAATAATTTGGCTTAAGAAGATTAGAAATCCCCAGCTCCTAGTTAAAAGTAATTCAACCACACAACAAAATAAACAAATTCAATGATACTTGAAGTTTATGAACAAAGGTAGTCAGAAGGGAAGAAATGACAATGTAATGATATAGGCAAAGCTTTGTTCTCAGAGCTTCTGAAAAATCTGTTTTAGGAAAGTGTCACAGAGAGAAGAAATACAAAGCTAGCTATGAAGCCCTTGTGGCTAAACCATTGATCTTCATTGATCTTTATGTTACCTTTTTCTCTAATAATGTCACATTATTAAAATGATGACCTCATAGTAACTAGTACACAGTTTAACATTCTGAAAAAAAAAACTTTTCAAGAATTGTGATTAATTTATTTTTTATTTTATTGGTTTTGTGTGAGTTGTCTAGGCATCAATATTCAAAACAGTTCACTTACTTTATGCTCATATGTGATTTGTAAATTTGTTGATTTATCAATATTCAGCAGATCAATAGAGACAGAAAAAAGAGAAAGAAAATTGTTATTCTTCCTTTCCTTTGATGATGGGGTCTTGCCTAAGTTTCCCCATGTAAAACAAGTGATAATAATTTCTCTCTATTTCAAGAATTTTTCTGAAAATTGGATAATTTAAAAATCAAGTGAAAAAGATTTAACACTATAAAGTCCCATGCAAAGGAAATAGAATTGCTTTTTTGTTAATATAATAGTTAGCATTAATAAGCATTAATAATTAGCATTAGTATGCCTTTTGAACATGCAAAAATGAAACAGTGAAACTATAAGTAATTCTGAGAAATGATGAAGAAAAATTTGAGGCAATCACATGAAAGTAGATTAAACGTATCAAATTTCAAGTTAAAAAAACAACAATAACAACAACACAAAACAAACATTAGATTTTGTCCAAGGGTCATTACTAGCCTTTAACAGATACCAAATGGCAAAAAGCAGAAAAACATTCTCTATTCACCACCACTCCCACTCCCTTTGCCCCAGCCCATACTTCTTCAGAGAATCTTTAATTTTTCAGGACTATGGAATGTGCACTTGTCTGATACTGTAATTGATGTTGCTGCCACAAACACCTGCAAATACAGATGTACCCTTATCTTTTCCCCAGCTTCACCAGAGGAAAAAGGAGCTAGTATGCAGGTATGAGGAGATAGAGAAGGTGAACAATTTCAAAACTTCGTGAAGTCTGACTAGTTCACAGTTAAATTCAGAATAAATGAAAAGTTGAAACTCAGAGTCGTACAGTTTATTTCTAAGTGGGTTTCAAGTAAAGACCATAGAGACTAAATACTTGGTGATGATGAACAAAAAATTTCACCATTTAAAAAATATGTGCTCTCGACAAGTTTTTCAAATTTGGAAATAAAATATGAAAATAGGCAAGACATTAAATATGATTATTGCAAGCATAAATTTCACCTCAAGTAATGGCAGTGGGAGTGATGATGCTGCCATCTGATGTCAAATGTACCCCCAGTCATTATAATGGTTGCCTATAATTTGGCATTAGCTGTCTCCCAGGGTAAGGCTTGGGACTTCCCTGGTGTCTCAGTGATAAAGAATATGCCTGTCAATGTAGGAGACATAGGTTCAATCACTGGGTCAGGAAGACTCTCTGGAGAAGGAAATGGCAACCCACACCAGTTTTCTTGCTTGGAGAATCTCATGGGCAGAAGAGCCTAATAGGCTACAGTCCAGTAGCTAGCAAAAGAATAGGCTATGACTTAGCTACTAAACTGGAACAATAATAAGTCTTATGATGTAACCTGATAGAATATATATGTTCTCTGTATTAACACAAATATATATATATATATATTTTTTACTTTATAATATTGTATTGGTTTTGCCATACATCAATATGAATCTGCTATGGGGGTACACATGTTCCCCATCCTCAACCTCCCTCCCACCTCCCTCCCCATATCATCCCTCTGAGTCATTCCAGTGCACCAGCCCCAAGCATACTGTTTCCTGCATCGAACCTGGACTGGTGATTCATTTCACGTATGATATTATACATATTTCAATGCCATTCTCCCAAATCATCCCACCTTCTCCCTCTCCCACAGAGTCCAAAGGCTGTTCTATACATCTGTGTCTCTTTTGCTGTCTCGCATACAGGGTTATCATTACCATGTTTCTAAATTCCATATATATACATTAGTATACTGTATTGGTGTTTTTCTTTCTGACTTACTTCACTCTGTATAATCGGCTCCAGTTTCATCCATCTCATTAGAACTGATTCAAATGTATTATTTTTAATGGCTGAGTAATAATCCATCGTGCATATGTATCACAGCTTTCTTATCCATTCATCTGCTGATGGACATTTAGGTTGCTTCCATGCCCTGGCTATATAAACAGTGCTGTGATGAACACTGGGATACACGTGTCTCTTTCAATTCTGGTTTCTTCGGTATGTATGCCTAGCAGTGGGATTACTGGGTCATAAGACAGTTCTATTTCCAATTTTTTTAAGAAATCTCCACACTGTTCTCCATAGTGGCTATACTAGTTTGCATTCCCACCAATAGTGTAAGAGGGTTCCCTTTTCTCCACACCTTCTTTAGCACTTATCGCATGTAGACTTTTGGATAGCAGCCATTCTGACTGGGGTGAAATGGTACCTCATTGTGGTTTAGATTTGCATTTCTCTTATAATGAGTGACGTTGAGCATCTTTTCATGTGTTTGTTAGCCATCTGTATGTCTTCTTTGGAGAAATGTCTATTTAGTTCTTTGGCCCATTTTGGTGATCAGGTCATTTCTTTTTCTGGAATTGAGCTGCATAAGCTGCTTGTATATTTTTGAGATTAGTTGTTTGTCAGTTGCTTCATTTGTTATTATTTTTTCTCATTCTGAAGGCTGTCTTTTCACCTTGCTTATAGTTTCCTTTGTTGTGCAGAAACTTTTTAATTTTAATTAGGTCCTATTTGTTTATTTTTGTTTTTATTTCCAATATTCTGGGAGGTGGGTCATAGAAGATCCTGCTGTGATGTATGTTGGAGAGTGTTTTTCCTATGTTCTCCTCTAGGAGTTTTATAGTTTCTGGTCTTACATTTAGATCTTTAATCCATTTTGAGTTTATTTTTGCATATGGTGTTAGAAAGTGTTCTAGTTTCATTCTTTTAAAAGTGGTTGACCAGTTTTCCCAGCACCACTTGTTAAAGAGATTATCTTTTCTCCATTGTATATTCTTGCCTATTTTGTCAAAGATAAGGTGTTCATAAGTGTGTGGATTTATCTCTGGGCTTTCTATTTTGTTCCATTGATCTATATTTCTGTCTTTGTGCCAGTACCATACTGTCTTGATGACTGTGGCTTTGTAGTAGAGCCTGAAGTCAGGCAGGTTGATTCCTCCAGTTCCATTCTTNATGATTTATCAAAGGAATTGACAAGAAGTAACCTAAGTTACATTTCACTTATATTCATGAAATAAACTAGATTAAGTTTTGTGTAAGTGGCTAAGTGGTTTTTGTCAGCTTTAGGGATTTTTAAACCTGGTTTTTATTTCATTTTATTTTAAAAGTCTTATCAAAATAACTTAAGACAATGTAAATTTCCTCCAATAGGAATTCATTCCATAAATTACAGAATTTCCATATGATAGACAGCTATGCAGTTATTTATAATCAACAAAATATTTTAATTTATTAAACAACATGGGAAAATGTTATCATGATTCTGTACCCTGGAAATGTTAATACACTTGCCATTCAGATTGTGAGGGAAATAGCCCCACCCAGGTATCTTGCAACCGAGAGCAGGGCCTCATTTCACCACGTGGTTCCTCATTCTACCATTGTTGATTGCCTCAGGAGAGTAACAGATTCAAGAGCAACCACTCAGTAGACTCGACAGCAACATGTTGTCTGTATGGACTTGATGCAAAAATGAACAGGGTAAAGTGTGAAACCTGTGCTAAAGACTCAGAAACTATGGGACCGGAAGACTGAGAGCTCAGTTAAAAGGTCATAGGGTTGAGTGGAAGATTGAGAAATTGCTGTAAGAAGCAGTAGACTGAAACTATGAGGATGCAGAGATTCTAAAGCAGACAGAGCAATTGAAAGTGAGGCAAAAAGTCAGATGGAGAGCAGCCAGCCAAACTGTCAGCGCACCCCTGCAGCAGGGACTGCAGCTCCTGCTGTGGAGGTCTTGGCAGATGCTTGGGATCCAGATCTGCAGTCCAGCCCTTTGTGCAAGGAACCGGCCTCTGCTCTTAGATTTCCAAGAGAGTTTGCTTGTCCCTCTTTCTAAATCCCTTCAGGAATGTCCTCAGTGGATTTCTGTCTTGGAACTGTTACAGGGGTGTACAGGCTATGAGCCCAATTTTATATTTGTAATGTGTGCTCACATGTAGCTATGGATATGAGGTGAAGTCACCAACTTACTAATAAAATTCTTAAATGTACCAAGATTATGTGGCTTCCTTATTTCTCCATTAACTGAACTGATTCCCTAAAAGATACTTCTCAGTGAGTGCCTGCGACAATTCTCTTGGCAGTGTTCCAGTGTTCTGTGGCATAAATGTCTCCATCTACTTTACACATTTGTTTAAAGTTCAGGACTTCCGTGATTGTCCAGTGGTTAAGAATCCACCTGCCAAAGCAGGGAACACAGGTTTGATCCATGTTCTGGGAAGATCCCTCATGCTCTGGAGCAGCTAAACCCATGCCTCACAGCTGCTGAGCCCACTGGCCTCAGCTACTGAAGCTCGTGCACCCTAGAGCTCATGCTCCACGAGAGAGTAGCCGCTGCTAACCACAACTAGAGAAAAGCCCGTGTAAAGTAATGAAGATCCAGTGCGGTCAGACAAAAAAAGTTCACCCCTCTAGGTTTTTGTTAAAAAATATACCTGCATGTAAACAAAATAGCATATTTGTAAGGCTATTCATTGCAGCATTGCTTGTAATAGCAAAATTTTATCTGTGTCCATCAATAAAGAGTTGAATAAATTATGAACTATCCTTACACACTACTCTCCAAAACAAACAAAAGAATGAGTACCTGTGTACAGCTCTGAAACAGAAATCCAGTGATACATTTTAAATGGGAAGAAAGGTCAAAATAGTTATGCTACCTTTGCTTTAAGCAAATGAAAAAGCAAGATTAAAAATATGTATTAGCTACTCTAGTAATAGCATAAAGAAACTCTGAAAAGATACAAAGAAACCAATTAAAATTGTGCTCTTTGAGAATGCTATTGGGAATTAGGAATGGGGTGGGTGGGAAAGAGAGTCTTTTCCCTACATTGTTGCAATGTATGGATCACACAACTATATTACTATAAAAATGCAGCATATTGTGTAAACAATAGCATTCAGTCTGTGATTTCAGATAGTTATCTTTTGTGTGACTCTGAGTGAAACGACCCATCCCTCAGATTTACCCTAATTTTCCCTGAATAGCACCTGGTTAGGGTAGATTAAGTTATCTCATAGTGGTGGAGTGCGGTGAACTTGGAGGATGGTGATCATAATTTATTCAACCTGCAGGTTGGTGACCTCTCGCTTCTGCCGGTTATGCCTTCCTTCTGGCACTGCAGCTGAAGTTGGCAACCATCCCGTACTGTCTGGTCTCAATGTGGTCTGGCCCAGTGGTGCTGCCAGCCTGAGTTGGTCTTAACCTAGAACTTGATAGTGCTCTAGCATTCCTGGGGCTCTCCCATAGCCTCTGTCTGGCTCTGCTTTGAGTCTGATCCAACAGCCCCTCCTAAAAGATTATTTCTTCCAGGCCTGCTGACTTCTACAGAGAAATCTTCCGATTTGATCCCACCCCACACCCCACTTCCCACCTCTACTATCTGGAAACTCCGAACCCAGTTAGTGGCACACAGGAAAGCTAACCCTTCTTCCTGTATGTATCTCCCAGGGAGAGAACATCCCAGTTCACACTAACGTGGTCAGCTTCCACACTGCTGTGTGGGAAACTTGCAAGTCTATCTTCCCAAGAGACCCAGGAAGAGATCCTGAGCCAAAGGACCTGCCGTTAGCATCTTGGCCACTTTTCTTACATGGTCTAGAGCGGGATTTTGTTTCATAATTTTTACTTTTAAAAGGAGCAAGGGTTTACGTGTTAGTTTTCTGTTATGAGTGGTGAGAATATGGGAGTTGGATGTATTGCCCTTTGTACTTTTCTTATTTTTTCTTAATATTATTTTTTAAAATTTAAAGACAAAAATTCAGTCAAGCTGTAGGTTTACTGATGTTTCAAGGCCATTTTTACAATAATTTTTGAGGGGACAAGCTGGGATTTGATTCAGTATCATCACTGGTTTGTGAGCTGCACAAAAAGTGAGGTGTGGAGGGGTTTTGTTGTTGTTCAGAGGCTAAGTCGTGTCTGACTCTTTGCAATCACATGGACTGCAGCACACGAGGCTTCTTTCTATCTCCCAGTGTTTGCTCAAATTCATGTCCATTGAATCGGTATTGGGAGGGGTTTAGAAAATTAAAAATGGAAGCTAATCCACCCCTCCCCCACCCACACACATATACAAACACAATATCTCTTCCACTGAAGTTGTTGCAAATCACAAGTTTTTGGCTAGTTCAGACCAGGGCTAGGAAACAGATGTCTGAATCTGCCTGTAATGCAGGAGACCTGGGTTAGATCCCCTGGGTGAGGAAGATCCTCTGGAGAAGAAATGGCAACCCACTCCAGGATTCTTGCCTGGGAAATTCCATGGACACAGGAGCCTGGCAGGCTACAGTCCATGGGTTGTGAAGGGTCACACATGACTGAGCTACTAACACAAGGAATATAAAGGGAGATAGCTTATGTGGTTCTTCCATAATTCACTTTTCTTAGGTATCAAAATTTGGTCCTTGATGTCCCTCCTGTTGGGTCAAGTGAATATTGACCTTCTTTCTTAGTAACAGCAGATTTTATTTGAGGTAAAAATGTACTCAGAAAAATACTGCCTCTTTGGAAATTTGCCTCCAGATTTCATTCACGTAAAAAATAACTCCTGTGTTTTTAAGCCACTGTAGTTGGGTTTCTTTTAACATCAACCTCACTTAATTCCTAACTGATACAATCATGGGCAGGAATTTGTTCATTCATTCCATAGATTGTTATTGAGAATCCAGGTCCTAGACATTGTGCCAAGCACTGAGTATTCTGGCACCAGATACTGGAAAAATGAGGGGGAAGGTAATTATAATTACAGTTATGCTGAGGCCTTTTTTCCATCTGCCCCCTACTCCCCAAGTCCACTCTCCATGCACCCTGCTTTGTACCTCTGGGAGGCTGGCTATATGGATGTCATCAGTGAGCTCCCTTATTCTTTGGCTCCAGTTGGATTATTTATTCCCCCGGCTCCCTCCCTGTGGGATTGCTACACACTGACTTGGTCTGTCTACTGAAAGTTCCAGATGCTGTTAGGAAGCCCTCTCCAGCTATTCTCTCTGTCCCCGGGTTCTGGTGCATGCTAAGTCGCTTTAATCATGTCTGACTCTTTGTGACACTATGGACTATAGCCCACTAGGCTCCTCTGTCCATGGGATTCTCTAGGCAAGAATGCTGGAGTGGGTTGTCGTGCCATCCTCCAGGGCATCTTCCCACTTAGAAACTGAACCCACATCACTTGTGTCTCCTGCATTGGCAGGCAGGTTCTTTAACACTGGTGCCACCTGGGAAGCCCCAGGTTCTGCTAAATATCCCCCTTTCATACTTATTTAGGTCTCAGGTGAAGGGTACAGTTGTACTAAGCTTAGGGTGTCACCACATCCCAGGCCTTTATAAAGAGCTCCTTTTAAAAATATTCCTCAAATTAACCTATTGGATGGGCCATCTTTTCTTTCTAATGACACAGCTATCATTTGTCAAGAACCTTTGTGCTAAGAAACTGTCAGCTGTGCCATTTCACTGAATCATTACAGTCTTGTCCACACTTTACCAAGACTGAAGAGTGGAAATGAACTATAACCGGGTGGTTGACTGTGTGCTCTGTTGCTCGGTCACGTCCAACTCTTTGCGCCCCATGAGCCCTTTTTGTAGCCCACCAGGCTCCTCTGTCCACAGGATTTCCCAGGCAAGAATACTGGCGTGGGTTTCCATTTCCTTCTCCAGCAGATCTTCCCAGCCCAGTGTTCAAACCCACATCTCCTGCAGTGGCAGGCAGATTCTTTACTGCTGAGCCACCTGGGAAGACCTCAAGTTGTTAACTAGGTCATTTTCTTTTTGTAGCCAGGAAACTTACAGAAATAGGCTCACAGATACCAGCACAGTCAGTATTCATCATGGTTGTACCCCTCCATCTTGCTCCTCACTGCACTTTTCCTTTCTGCGCCTCTGACTCTCAGTATCCTGGTGCTGCCTCCAGGGGCTCAGCATTCCCTTCCTGGTGTCTCTCTCCACTTGGCCGTTCCAGCAGTGTCCCAGGCTTTGGCCACAGTTACCTTCCGTGAGCCTCAAGCTTTCAGAACACTGCCCTCCTTCCTCTCCAGTAACACAAGTTATCTAAATAGTAATACTGCAATACTTACCAATAATTAGTCATTATTACCTCCCTGAGGGGTAGCAAGAACTCTAGTTGACCCATTACCATCATCTAAACGAAGGGTTTAACCTGCACTGGTAATTTAGAGAGGGCTGTGATGATTAGAAGAGACATTTTGGTAGTTATGTCTTTATTGACTGCAGATCCCCTTGGTATAAAGTGGTCCTATGCAAGACACTAAGAAAATATCTCGTATTTGTTTTATGGCAGTTTTCCACCAAAGTAATTTGATTCCCAAATTTATTTTCCCTTATGTATCTTTTAAAATTCCAAGTTATATATTCCACATATATAGGAGGAGAGGAATTCTCCAGGCAACATGTAGAGTTAATATAGGTTAAAAAAAAAAAAAAAAGATCATTTTTGATGGTGAAAAATAGTCCCTGCTACCTTTCCTTTGTATAGAAAAAGTCCAGCCAAGTCTATTTATTAGTACAAAGGAAAATAAGAAATTTAGCCTCCTAAACACGTTCACATTCTCTTTCCAAGTTATAACACATTTTAAAGAAAAGACCTATGTCCAAAAGTGCATCAGTATGTTTCCCCAGACAACGTACATTCTATATCTTCAACTTCTTTGTTTTTAGTATTACTGGGAGGCAGGGGAAAAAAAATTTCAAATAGTTCTAGTTATATAACAAAACCTACATGCCAGGAATTCTTAGAATCACAGTTCCAGAAGCAGCCCTCCAAATGTGCATGTCCTGTTGTCACTATCCAAATAATGTTTGAGTGGTTTTGTTACCAACTGGGCTCTTGGACTTCCCCAAACAATGGAAAATGACAAGAGGCCAGACAAGAAATTCAGGCAAGATTTTATTGGGGCCCCTGCTGTGGCAGCGGGGATCAAGAGCAAACATCAGGGTCCCTTGCTTGGTCTCTCCCCAAACTTGTTCCTTATATGGGGTGAGGGTTGGGGTATACCCAGGGGTCAGGCCAGAGGGGTGGCATAGGTGTTTGCCTACCTTTAGGTGATCTTGAGTATAGGGGGCATGTACAGTACCCTGTTTTTGCACCAGGCTCCTCAAAAGTAGCAGTTTGGGTTGGGTTTTTTTTTTTTTTTTTTTTGCTTCTTTGGATCTTTTGGGACCAGAATTTGCCCCAACGTGCATGCATGCAGTTATTTTTAGTCCCATATAGTTTCTTTGTGTTTTGTTTCTCTAGGAAAGGTATGTCCAGGTACAAATACCACAGCACTGCAGCAAAGAGTCCCAAGTCCTAGCCTGTCTCAGTTTAGTATGTCCTAACTAGAGAAGCCTTGTTTATAGTGAATGATACCGATAGCAAAAAATTCTGCCAAAACATTCTGTTGCACAGTCCCGAGGCTTGCTTGAAGCATAAGACTCCAGCATAGAAACCCAGGAGTCATTTGGCTTGGTACCTTTCATCCCAATATGGAATTTTCAAGCAAGTGTGGAATCCCTTGTAATATTCTTCCCTTAAGACTGTGGAGAAAAATACATTACTCACTCCTCCCAATCTTCCTTGACTTCTGCATTAATAAGGCAGCGACCGCAGAGTTGAGTAAGTCTGGCAGTTTAAAACATGGCTGCAAACTCTTTGACACTCCTCCCATTGAGATGTGGGGGTCTCAGCCCCTCCCCTTGAATCTGACAAGCTTGTGACAGCTCTGAAAAATAGAATATGGCAGAGGGATGCTATGCGATTTCCAAAGCTGTGTCATAAAAGGCCATGCAGCTTACGCCTTGTTTGCTGGCGCATTCTTCTTAGAGCCTTGAGCCACCATGTGAAAATCTGACTGCCTTGAGTCTGCCATGCTGAATACCATCAAGCAAATAAAATTTGGGGAAGTTTGTTCTGTAGCAATAGGTAACAAGGACAATTATCTCCCAAGTTATCTAGTCATTGATAACATGCCATTATTAAGCAGCGTAATCTGTTTGATAGTAAGAAATGGAACCACAAAGTCACACAGTAATTCAGGGCTAGAACTTGATTTCAGCTCTTATTGAAAGCTATGTTCCTTCTGTGACATCTTTTCATGCTGGTCATAAATTTTTCAAACTAGAATATTAAAAACAACTAAGTGTTGGTTATTGCTTATTGAAGGTTATTGACTTTCAAATGACTTAGGGTTCCAGAAAAGATGACTCAAGGCTCATCCTGGCCAGGAAGCAGTGTGGGTAGAATGGCCAAGCAAGGGAGGTTCCAGCCCTGTTTCAAAGCAGATTTGTTCTGCTTTTAGTAGATGTATAGAGTGTGTTGATACACTTATGTTATCTTTTAACAAATATGTGTCATTACTGAAACAGGACTAACAATGTTTTCAGGGTAGTGATGTGGAAAACTCATTTTAAAATTAAAAATCCATGTCCTGAGAAACAAAGTATTGTTTCTTGCTCAGTGTTATACCTAGTTATTGGCCAATCAAGTTCAGTGATTCCCATTATTGTGATTTTGTCATGATTGTACAGTTAGCCTATGTCACGCATGTTAACAAAACCCAAGACAGAGATGAATTTATTTATTGAGTTGTTAGGGGAAACACACTGAATGACACTGCTCACCCTGGCCAGACACCATAGTAACCATTCATGTGAGTTATTTTACGACAGGAGGTCCTGGTAAGGCACACAGAACTAACAAGCCACTACCAACTGGAAGAGTTTCAGTTCCGTTCAGTCGCTCAGTCGTGTCCGACTCTTTGCGACCCCATGAATGCAGCACGCCAGGCCTCCCTGTCCATCACCAGCTCCTTTAGTTCACCCAAACTCATGTCCATTGAGTCGGTGATGTCATCCAGCCATCTCATCCTCTGTCGTCCCTTTCTCCTCCTGCCCCCAATCCCTCCCAGCATCAGGGTCTTTTCCAATGAGTCAACTCTTCACATGAGGTGGCTAAAGTACTGGAGTTTCAGCCTCAGCATGAGTCCTTCCAATGAACACCCAGGACTGATCTCCTTTAGGATGGACTGGTTGGATCTCCTTGTAGTTCAAGGGACTTGAAAGAGTCTTCTCTAACACCACAGTTCAAAAGCATCAATTCTTTGGCGCTCAGCCTTCTTCACAGTCCAAATCTCACATCCATACATGACCACAGGAAAAACCATAGCCTTGACTAGACGGACCTTTGTTGGCAAAGTAATATCTCTGCTTTTGAATATGCTATCTAGGTTGGTCATAACTTTTCTCCAAGGAGTGAGCGCCTTTTAATTTCATGGAAGAGTCTGGGTAATGAACACCCAGGACTGATCTCCTTTAGGATGGACTGGTTGGATCTCCTTGTAGTTCAAGGGACTTGAAAGAGTCTTCTCTAACACCACAGTTCAAAAGCATCAATTCTTTGGCGCTCAGCCTTCTTCACAGTCCAAATCTCACATCCATACATGACCACAGGAAAAACCATAGCCTTGACTAGACGGACCTTTGTTGGCAAAGTAATATCTCTGCTTTTGAATATGCTATCTAGGTTGGTCATAACTTTTCTTCCAAGGAGTGAGCGCCTTTTAATTTCATGGAAGAGTCTGGGAAAGGTCAAAAGGAGATGCCACATTTCCTACTGACTTCCCAGAATTCTCCTCTTTGGAATCCATCTTGGCTGAGCAATGTGTGTGACACCAGGAAGGACCCTGAGTTAGAATGATTGGTCAGAGACAACCTGGAAACCAATCCTATCACCATAAAACCTGAGACTGCAAGCACGTGGCAGAGCAGTCCTCCCGGGTTCCAGCTCCCTTACCAGGTCATGGAGACGTGATGCTGAACATGATGGGCATGGTCATTGCTCTTATTGGGGGTGCCACTCAACAGGACATCATTATCAACCAATAATCCATAGACTTCCTTTCCATAAATGACTTTGGCTCCTGTCTCCATCTTACTCATAACAAGAACTATCAATAAACAAAATATTAAAGTCAGATCATTTAGTTTCTGGCTGAGGACAAAAGAGGAAAAGGAAGGAAGCAGGGAAGTGTAATAATCTGGAAACAGGAATAACTAGGTTCTAATTAAGCAGAGTAGGACCATGTATACAAAAGAAAAAGCAATCTAGAGTTTTTTAATTGCTATAAAATTGCCAAAATGAATTTTCAAGAAGTCCTACCTACTTCTTTGTGTTGTTTAAGGAATTTTGTTAGGAACATCTTCTTAGCTATTCCAAGAATAATAAGATTTAAGTGCTACAGATTTGAGGTAGCATTTCTATAACATACTTTTTTAAGATCAAACTAAACACAGGTTGGAATGTGAGACCCTTTTGAAAGAGAAATAGGCTACTTGAGGGGGAAAGTGGATATGTGTAATTTCTGAGCATCTATAGGTGTAAAGCTAACAAATGAAATATCTCATCAGTTCAGTCTTAAAATTCAATCCCTTTCAGTTCAGTTCAGTTCAGTCACTCAGTCGTGTCCGACTCTTTGCCACCCCATGGGCTGCAGCACTCCAGGCCTCCCTGTCCATACCAACTACCAGAGTCCACCCAAACCCATGTCCATTGAGTCTAATGATCCAGCGATGTTGGCAATTTGATCTCTGGTTCCTCTGCCTTTGCTAAAACCAGCTTGAACACCTGGAAGTTCATGGTTCATGTATTGCTGAAGCCTGGCTTGGAGAATTTTGAGCATTACTTTACTAGCATGTGAGATGAGTGCAATTGTGCAGTAGTTTCAGCATTCTTTGGCATTGCCTTTTTTGGGATTGGCAATCTCTTTAGGCAAACCAATTGTAGAAGCTGTGAACCAAATAAATTTTAACTCCTGAGTTAACACCACTGAATCTTTAAAGATTCAAAAGGGATGGTTTAAGCTTTCTATTTTAATTTAAATTTAAATAGATTAAGGCTCTGTTTGAACTCCTGAGAAAGTCTAGCTGTAGGAACAATCTTTCCAACTCATTCTCTTCTTTGAAAGACTTCAGTTCTGACACAATCATTTTCAGTTCATCCACAAATCATTTTCTCTTCACAGTCCCTAATTTCAATACAAAAATGTTTTTTTTAATAGAGCTCATTCATCTGGTGTTCTCATCATGAAATATTGTGTTATGACAAACTAAAATTTCAGAGAGTGATCATTTATACTACATATGAACTACTAATTTTCATATCTGTAAAAAAAAAACCAAAATGTCTCATACAAATGTAGACTGATGATGATTTATTGTTTGGTGGTTCAAATGGCACAAAAAAGATTGAGCCTCAGTGTCACACTGTGGGCTTCCCAGCTGACTCTAGTGGTAGAGAGCCTGCCTGCCAATTCAGGAGACATGAGACATGGGTTTGATCCCTGGGTGGGGAAGATCACCTGGAGGAGGCCAGGGTAACCCACTTCAGTATTCTTGCCTGGAGAATCCCATGGACAGAAGAACTTGGTGGGCTGCAATTGATAGGGTCACAGAATCAGACACTACTCAAGCAACTTAGTACGCACATCATGTTGTAAACATTTAGTTCCGTTGATTGCAATAATAGATATGTGATGGCAAATAATGGGCCACTAACATGTGATGCTGGAGAAGGCTTTTGAGAATCCCCTAGAAAGCAAGGAGATCAAACCAGTCAATCCTAAAGGAAATCAACCCTGAATATTCATTGGAAGGACTGATGCTGAAGCTGAAGCTCCAGTACTTGGGCCACTTGATGGGAAAAGCCAACTCATTGGAAAAGACCTTGATGCTGGGAAAGATTGAAGGTAGGAAGACAAGGGGTGACAGAAGATGAGATGGTTGGCTGGCATCACTGACTCAATGGGCATGAGTGTGAGCATACTCTGGAAGACAGTGAAGGACAAGGAAGCCTGGCGTGCTGCACTCTATGGGGTCGCAAAGAGTCAGATGCGACTAGGTAGGAAGACAAGGGGTGACAGAAGATGAGATGGTTGGCTGGCATCACTGACTCAATGGGCATGAGTGTGAGCATACTCTGGAAGACAGTGAAGGACAAGGAAGCCTGGCGTGCTGCACTCTATGGGGTCGCAAAGAGTCAGATACTACTTAGTGGCTGAACAACAATGAAAACAAGTGAGCAAAATTTTGAAATCTTTTAAAATAAAATTTTTATATGAGTTTTTTCACTTCCACTTGTTTAGAAAGCATCCTAAAAACATAAACTTCATATGTACACAAATACATAAATATAGTTACATATATTTATCTCTCTCTCCAAATTAGAGATGAAACTTGTGAAAAAGCCTATATCTTGAAGCTTTATACATTAAGTTCCTAGAACAGAAGCACATCCCAAAGATGGTACTCAGTAAATGTTTGCTGAGAGAATAGATAATAAACAATACTTCACATTTCACTTACATTGTTTAATTTTGTTTTGCTCTCTTACAACAATCTTATGACTAAATAACGTCAACTAAAAACATGCGGCTTAGAATATTTATCACTTTTACAGCCAAAATAAAAGCCAGAATTCACAATTTTTAAAGATTTTACTCCATATATGGATTTTCCCCGTGGCTCACCAGTAAAGAATCTGCTTTAATGCAGGAGACGCAGGTTTGATCCCTGTCTTGGGAAGATTCCCTGGAGAAGAAAATGGCTACTCAATTCTTGCTTGGGCAATCCCATGGTCAGAGGAACCTGGCGGGCTATAGTCCATGGTCACAAAAGAGTTGACCACGACTTAGTCACTATATGAAAACAACTCCATTTATAGTTATTATAAAATATTGGCTATATTTCCTGTGTTGTACAATATATCCTTGTAGTTATTTTATACATAATAGTTTGTACCTCTTAACCCTCTGCCCCTATCTTGCCTCTACCCCCTTTCTTCTTCCCACTGGTAACCACTAGTTTGTTCTTTATATCTGTGCCTTTGTTGTTGTATTTACTAGTTTGTTGTTTTTTTTAAATTCCACATGTAAGTGATATCGTCTTGTATTTCTCTTCTTCTGTCTGACATAGTTCAGTTCAGTTCAGTTCAGTCGCTCAGTCATGTCCAACTCTTTGCGACCCCATGAATCACAGCACGCCAGGCCTCCCAGTCCATCACCAACTCCCAGAGTTCACTCAGACTCACGCCCATTGAGTCAGTGATGCCATCCAGCCATCTCATCCTCTGTCATCCCCTTCTGCTCCTGCGCCCAATCCCTCCCAGCATCAGAGTCTTTTCCAATGAGTCAACTCTTCACATGAGATGGCCAAAGTACTGGAGTTTCAGCTTTAGCATCATTCCTTCCAAAGAAATCCCAGGGCTGATCTCCTTCAGAATGGACTGGTTGGATCTCCTTGCAGTCCGAGGGACTCTCAAGAGTCTTCTCCAACACCACAGTTCATAAGCATCAATTCTTCGGCGCTCAGCCTTCTTCACAGTCCAATTCTCACATCCATACATGACTACTGGAAAAATCATAGCCTTGACTAGATGGACCTTAGTCAGCAAAGTAATATCTCTGCTTTTGAATATGCTATCTAGTTTGGTCATAACTTTTCTTCCAAGGAGTAAGCGTCTTTTAATTTCATGGCTGCAGTCACCATCTGCAGTGATTTTGGAGCCCCTCAAAATAAAGTCTGACACTGTTTCCACTGTTTCGCCATCTATTTCCCATGAAGTGATGGGGCCAGATGCCATGATCTTCGTTTTCTGAATGTTGAGCTTTAAGCCAACTTTTTCACTCTCCTCTTTCACTTTCATCAAGAGGCTCTTTAGCTCCTCTTCACTTTCTGCCAGAAGGGTGGTGTCATCTGCATATCTGAGGTTATTGATATTTCTCCCAGCAATCTTGATTCCAGCTTGTGTTTCTTCCAGTCCAGTGTTTCTCATGATGTATTCTGCATAGAAGTTAAATAAGCAGGGTGACAATATACAGCCTTGACGTACTCCTTTTCCTATTTGGAACCATGTTGTTCCATGTCCAGTTCTAACTGTTGCTTCCTGACCTGCATACAGGTTTCTCAAGAGGCAGGTCAGGTGGTCTGGTATTCTCATCTCTCTCAGAATTTTCCACAGTTTATTGTGATCCACACAAAGACTTTGGCATAGTCAATAAAGCAGAAATAGGTGTTTTTTTCTGGAACTCTCTTGCTTTTTCCATGATCCAGCAGATGTTGGCAATTTGATCTCTGGTTCCTCTGCCTTTTCTAAAACCGTCTTGACTTACCATAATACCAAATCCATCCATGTTTTTGTAAACGGCAAACTTTTGTTTCTTTTTTGTGACTGAGTGGTATTCTGTTGTATGTATGTATCACATCTTCTTTATCCATTCATCTGTTGACGGACGTTTGAGTTGTTTCCATATCTTGGCTATTGTAAATAATGATACTATAAACATTGGGCTGTGTGTATATTTTTGAATTAATTTTTTTGCTTTTTGTGGATATATACCCAGGAGTGAAATTGCTGGGTCATATGGTAGGTCTGTTTTTAGTTTTTTGAAAAACTTCCAAACTGTTTTCCACAGTGGCTGCACCAATTTACACCAGTGTACAAGGGTTTACAGCAGTGTACAAGGATTCTCTTTTCTCCACATCCTTGCTAGCATTTGTTATTTATGCTATTTTTGATGATATTCTGACTCAGATGATATCTGCTTGTAGTTTTGATTTGCATTTCCCTGATGAGTCGTGATGTTGAGCACCTTTTCATTTGCCTGTTGGCCATTTGCGTGTCTTCTTTGGAGAAATGATGATACGGTTCTTCTGTTGATTTTTAAATTGAGTTGTTTGTTTTGTTGCTGTTCAGTTGTATGAGCTGTTTATATATTTTGAATATTAACCTCTTATCAGTCATATCATTTGCAAATATTTTCTTCCATTCAGCAGAGTGTGTTTTTGTTCTGTCAATGGCTTCCTTTGCTGTGAAAAAAACCTTTAAGGTTAATTAGGTCCTATTTGTTTCATTTTGGTTTTATTTCCTTGGCTTTTACATTGTTGTCTTTACTCCAACAAAATGAACATGTAGTATGTTATTTCATTCATTCATGTTTTTCTGACACTGTGCCTTTTCACTTGCTTCACAATACTTATAACAATTTGCCATTCTTTCTATATTTGCTTATTGTTGTCTGTCTCTCCTACTAGACTAAGTTCTACAAGAGCAGGGAGCAAGTCAACTTAATACCCAGAGCCCAACCCCATGCCTCATACATAGCAGACATTCAAAAAGATGTGTTGAATGTTGAACATTACAGAAAATGTTTCCATTCAGTCTTCAATCCTTGGCTTTCCATACAGTTAGCAAGAATGAGGTGGTATTAAGTAAATGGCGCAGCCAGCCCTAGAACCAGGCATATAGGGCCTTTCCCTGTGTTTGACCACACTTTCAGAGCCAAATAACCAACATTTAGTCTCAAATATTAATTTTTTTGTCTCATTCAGATGTCATTTCCAATAGAATCTGACATCCTCATCCATGACTTACTTCTAGCGTAAGAAAACTAAAGTGTACAATACTTCTGATTGTTTGACAGATGTATCCTTCAATTGTTTTGATTTTTTTTAATTTTGGAAGTAAAGCATAACTTGATATAAAATTTAAACAAATACACCTCTTCCCCAAACCTAATCCCATTTCAAAGATAACCTCTTTTCAGCTCCTTGTAAAGCTTTATTCATTTATTCCTGTATGTGAGTACATGCATGTATATGTGTCTGTGTGTGCATGTCATTATAATTTATTGTCCAAACCAAGATACTTTTGAGATTGAAAGAAGGTACTGTTAACAATTAAGCAGACAGCAAGCATAAACCAAGAATGTCCTTAGCAAACCTTAACATGTGGTCACCCAACCTGGAAGTGTTACCCAAACCCTAGCATGCTTCATCCTCAAGGCCTCTTACCTTGCAGCATTCACTGCCTCTAGATGCTAGTATGACTTACTCTTTTCTCACTTAGGCCTTCTCTAACCATCCTACATAAAGTAACAACCATCATCCACCTCAACCCATCACTCCCTCTTTCATTTTTCTTAATTTTTCTCCAAGCCCACCATCTACCATACTCTTTATGCATTTAGTTATAGTCTTCTCCCACTAGAAAATAAGCTCCTTGAGAGCAGAACTTTTTCTGTTTTGTCCATTGCTAATGGTTGGTTCTGAGCTTCCCAGGTGCTGCTAGTAGTAAAGAATCTGCCTGCCAATGCAAGAGACAGAGACACAAGAGCTGTAGGTTCAATCCCTGGGTCAGCAAGATCCCCTGGAATAGGAAATGGCAGCTCGTTCCAGTATTCTTGCCTGGAAAATCCCATGGACAGAAGAGCCTGGTGGGCTAGAGTCAGACATGACTGAGCAAGTGAGCACAATGCTTGTTTCTAATGCTTAGAACTGTGCCTGACTCGTGGTAGGCACTCAATTGACAATGAGTAAAGGAATGAATAAATGACCAGACTGGTGTAGAGTTTCATGATTCATCCTTAGGCCTGAAGTAGAAACCTGTCTTTCCTAAGATCAAGGAATTGCCCTTCTCTAACTGGAAGAGGAAGTCTTCCCCTAGCAGGTGGAAAGGCTGCTCGGTAGGTAACAGGCAGTGTTGACAACCACATTTTACTGAGGAAATTGAAAACCTTCTGTTGGTTCCACCCAGTTAAAAAAAAAAACAAAGTATACTATCTAGAACACTTCCTGGTCACCAATATTATTACCTCTCTCTTTTTCATCTTTGCCCCATCCCTTCAACAGGGCTGATGACTTCAGTCTTCACTCTTTCTGAGTTGGACAGCCCTTCCAGGTGCACCATCACTTCTTAGCTGTCCATTTTCTCTGCACTGACCCCTGACAGCTTCCACTTCCCAGGGCTGCCCTATAGTCAACTCCTTTTTCACACCCCAATCCTCTCTACTGTGGAAAATGGGATCTAAACAAATAAAACACTTATCTATGTGTCTTAAGTGTAAATTCCTAAGAAGAACATCATCAATAAATCTTAATGACTACATCAGTCAAAACTAAAACAAAATATCAATATATTAGATGCATTGAAACAATGTATATCAGAAGGCACATGCATAAAAAATTGAGTAGTGAAATAATTTCAAAATTATTTAAATAGAATTCCTAAAGATAAATTCTCACTCTGCTGACTTGAATCAAGATTCTAGTCCTTGGTTAACAATCACCATTGGAAATGTAATTAGATTCAAAATAACATATTCTAAATTAGTCTTTTAACTCTCACAAATTGTTCTCTGCCTCTAAACTTTGCTCCTCAGTTTCTGCTTCTCCCTGGGTTGTTCCAAACTCATTTTGGGAGTTCACCTCTATTATTAGCCTAAAATTTTTTTTTAGCAAAATGATGATCAAATGTTAGGAAATTGAGAGCAAGCTGCCTGATTCTGGGTTGCAGCTTGGAGAGTGGATATGCCCACAATGTGGAGAACAGTCAGTGGAGTTGTGGGAGGGAGACAAGAGAAAGGGAGACAGAGTCCCCTGTCCCTGGCATGCACAGAATATCTGTTTCTGTATATTAAATGGAACATCAGACTCCCCACAGCACCATAAACCAACTTCTGAGGCATAATTGGGTGGGTAGTGTTCAAAAGAAAGAGTATGCCCCATAAAAACAATTTCTCAAATTTTTTATAAGATTAAATAATTTCTTTTCACCATTTCAACAGTGGATTTCAAAACAAACATAAAAATCTTCTTATTTCAGTTGGCCTTACCATGGAAAACAGATTGACGGTCCTCTCCTCTCCACCCCTCTGCTCCATTCTGGGGGTATATATGCATGTATGGACGTATGAGGTGGACATACATTCATTACACAGATAGGAGCTGACCATCTATCATGAGCTGGACACTGCAGGTGGAGATAATAATGTTCAAGACCAACAAAATTCCTGCATCCAGGGAGGTTATAGTCTAGTGGCATGTGACTATAAATAAACATCATACAGTAAATGAATAAGCAAAAAATATATAGATATAGCTGAATGCTACATATCATATATGGCAAGTGTACGATGAATAAAATTCAAACTATTCACATATAATATTCCTGGAGAAGGGAATGGCAACCCACTCCAGTCGTCTCACTTGGAAAGCAGATTTGAGAGTTACTTTAGATTGGGTGGTAAGAAGCCATCTCTACAGAGGTGTCATTTAAGATGAAATCTAAGAAGCAGCCAGCCACAGAAAGATCAGGGGATCTTCATTCCAGGGAGAGGGAATATCTAGGTCAAAGTCTCTAAGGGAGAATAAGCGACATACTTAAGGAACAGGAAGATCAAAGACCAAAGCAAAAAGGAAGGAGGGGGATGATGTTAGTGAGGTGGGCAGAGCCGGACTTTGTCAGCTGGGGTGAGGAGTCTGGACTTTATTCTACTCCTTGCCATTCAGGGTTCATTTTATTTGACAGTTGAGAGGCGTTGAATTGTTTCCAATGCTGTGATAAAGGATTTTGTAACGAAAGGGGATATCTGTACCTGCCTAATAGCTTTGAAAAGGCATACCCCTCTAACACCTAACACCACTGTTTAGATAATAAGAAAACACATCCAGGGCTTGATACCACATCTTTACATTTCCAAAGGAATACATGTTCTTTCTTGAAATGTACAGGAAAAAACTCTAAGGAAGAAAATCATCACCCCCATACCCTGTCACTCAGATGCTCTGGATACCTTCCCTTCATTTCTGCGCATCCACGTCTCTCCCTGCTTTGAGCTCTGGGAGCCTGATCTGTGTGGGCTGCATTAACCAGCCCCTTTGCCTTCTGGCTTCCTGTAAGATTTGGCTAAGGGCAGGCACCACTCAGAGACTGGAAGGATGGAGGAGAGAGAAATCGGGGTATTTATTCTCCTTGTTCACTGCTTGCTAGATCTACATGGATTGGCTGTATCTCTCTGTAAAAGGCCTCAGCTCCTGTTTGGCAGCCCTCTCCATATAGCCACTCTCTGGGTTCTAACAACTGTTCTCTTTAAATCTTGACCACATCTTTGTAAATAGTCCCTTTATTAAATTCTCTTCAAAATACCTGGCCTGAGAATGCCCATTGTATCCTGTCAGAAACCTGATTGATAGACCAGAGATAATATTTTCTGTATTTATTTCCAATATAGTTCCAGTAACTAGCATATAGTTTGAATCATGTCTTTATCATTTAATATTATATTTTCCCATGTTATTAACAATTATTTGAAAATATTACTTACATGGTAATATCTTTCTATTAATCATTTAAGCATTCAGCACTTATTGAACACTTAAATTATCTCCAAATTCTTGCTGTCATGTGATGAATAATATCTATATTCCTACTTTTCTGATTAAAAAGCTCTTTCCTTATTCTCAGGTTATTAAAATATTCTCCCATATTATCATCTAAATCTTTATTGTTTTGCCTTCCTATTTAGTTGTACAGTATAACTTTAGTGGAATTTTCTTTTACATGGACACCCAAACTGTCCCAACACTATTGATCTGAGTGATAATCCTTTCTTCCTTAATCTGCAGGGGCACCTTTTTCATAAATTACATGTTCATACATGCATAGATTTCCTTCCAGACTTTGAGAAACTTATACGCAGGTAAGGAAGCAACAGTTAGAACTGGACATGGAACAACAGACTGGTTCCAAATAGGAAAAGAAGTACCTCAAGGCTGTATATTGTCACCCTGCTTATTTAACTTCTATGCAGAGTACATCATGAGAAACGCTGGGCTGGAAGAAGCACAAGCTGGAATCAAGATTGCTGGGAGAAATATCAATAACCTCAGATATGCAGATGACACCACCCTTCTGGCAGAAAGTGAAGAGGAACTAAAAAGCCTCCTGATGAAAGTGAAAGTGGAGAGTGAAAAAGTTGGCTTAAAGCTCAACATTCAGAAAACGAAGATCATGGCATCTGGTCCCATCACTTCATGGGAAATAGATGGGGAAACAGTGGAAACAGTGTCAGACTTTATTTTTGGGGGCTCCAAAATCACTGCAGATGGTGACTGCAGCCATAAAATTAAAAGACGCTTACTCCTTGGAAGAAAAGTTATGACCAACCTAGATAGCATGTTGAAAAGCAGAGACATTACTTTGCCGACTAAGGTCTTCATGGCATCTGGTCCCATCACTTCATGGGAAATAGATGGGGAAACAGTGGAAACAGTGTCAGACTTTATTTTTGGGGGCTCCAAAATCACTGCAGATGGTGACTACAGCCTTGAAATTAAAAGATGCTTGCTCCTTGGAAGGAAAGTTATGACCAACCTAGACAGCATATTAAAAAGCAGAGACATTACTTTGCCAACAAAGATTCATCTAGTCAAGGCTATGGTTTTTCCTGTGGTCATGTATGGATGTGAGAGTTGGACTGTGAAGAAATCTGAGTGCCAAAGAATTGATGCTTTTGAACTGTGGTGTTGGAGAAGACTCTTGAGAGTCCCTTGGACTGCAAGGAGATCCAACCAGTCTATTCTAAAGGAGATCAGTCCTGGGATTTCTTTGGAGGGAATGATGCTAAAGCTGAAACTCCAGTACTTTGGCCACCTCATGCGAAGAGTTGACTCATTGGAAAAGACTCTGATGCTGGGAGGGATTGGAGGCAGGAGGAGAAGGGGACAACAGAGGATGAGATGGCTGGATGGCATCACCGACTCAGTGGACATGAGTTTGAGTGAACTCTGGGAGATGGTGATGGACAGGGAGGCCTAACGTGCTGCAATTCATGGGGTCACAAAGAGTCGGACATGACTGAACAACTGAACTAAACATCTTTAGGAAGAGTACTGATTGTCATATCATCAGAGAAAATGTGGATAAAGTTATACATGCTCTGCAGACAACCTCCAACCTAACATGACCAAATTTTCAACTCATGCTGAAACATATAAGATTCCATATAAATGATTTCCCGTAAGCACTATAGAGTTATTTGTTTAACATAAATTATTTGTGTTTTATCAAAGAGAGAGAATTATTGAAATAGGAATTTGGAAGCCTTTGTCACATCCCATTCCCACATTGACTAGCTGGATGTCCTTGTGCAAATGATTTTCTTTTGATGGGCCTCAGTTTCTTTGTCACCTGGGTTAGATCAGATGACCCTAACATTTTCCAACTCATAGGCAATGATTTTATGATGCTTTGAAAAGTAGTCTACAGATCTCCAATAGAACACTGTCTCTGGTCGGATAAGTTACAAAATCTAAAATAAAAACAATTCCAATGATTTCCTTATATTTTATAATTTTGAATGTGTGACGTCCACAAATTTTATTAACATGAATAAACAAAAAATGTGACTAAAGAGGACAGCTACTAACATTCTGAGACAGCATTTTCTTCAACCTAGTTGTACCACACTGGGTTATGTTTCTCTTTAGGAAAGTGGTATGAGACATATATCCCAGAACGAGTCTTAATGTAGAAAAGAGGCAGTTTTCTGAATCAAATGAAGGTTTAAAAGAAAGGCAGAAAAATCATTATTTATAGAGGGATGTGATTGGGAGGGGTGGTCCTTAATTTCTGAAAATTCCTCCCAGTTTGGAGAGAAAATATTAGTTCAACTTGTTTGATGTTCTTGATATCAAGAAAGTTTTTCTTGTACATTTTTGTTTTATTCTATGTTAAAACTCATTAGAAGTTGGATGCTGGTAAATAACCTGGTGAAAATATGATTCAAGTTCTCTGATCATGCACAGTCTAGATAATATAAGACTAAGAAACAACCAAGATACAGTGAACATGTCCAGATAATTCAAGATTTGTGTGTGTGTGTGTTAGTTGCTCAACTGTGTCCAATTCTTTGCAAGCCCATCGGCTGTAGCTCACCAGACTCTTCTGTCTATGGAATTCGCCATGCAAGAATACTGGAGTGGGTTGACATTTCCTCCTCCAGGGGATCTTCCTGATCCAGGGATCAAACCCAGATCTCTTGCACTGCAGGCAGATTCTTTACTGTCTGAGCCATCAGATTACAGATACTTCAGAGCTTTAGTCAGTTCAGTCGCTCAGTCGTGTCCAACTCTGTGACCCCATGAACCGCAGTACACTAGGCCTCCCTGTCCATCACCAACTCCCGGAGTCCACCCAAACCTGTGTCCATTGTGTCAGTGATGCCAACAAACCATCTCATACTCTGTCATCCCCTTCTCCTCTGGCCCTCAATCTTTCCCAGCATCAGGGTCTTTTCAAATGAGTCAACTCTCCTCATCAGGTAGCCAAAGTATTGGAGTTACAGCTTCAATATCAGTCCCTCCAATGAACACCCAGGACAGATCTCCTTTAAAATGGACTGATTGGATCTCCTTGCAGTCCAAGGGACTCTCAAGAGTCTTCTCCAACACCACAGTTCAAAAGCATCAATTCTTTGGCACTCAGATTTTTTCACAGTCCAACTCTCACATCCATACATGACCACAGGAAAAACCATAGCCTTGACTAATGGACCTTTGTTGGCAAAGTAATGTCTCTGCTTTTTAATATGCTGTCTAGGTTGGTCATAACTTTCCTTCCAAGGAGCAAGCGTCTTTTAATTTCAAGGCTACAATCATCATCCACAGTGATTTTGGAGCTTGGAAAAATAAAGTCAGCCACAGTTTCCACTGTTTCCCCATCTATTTGCCATGAAGTGATGGGACCAGATGCCATGATCTTAGTTTTCTGAATGTTGAGCTTTAAGCCAACTTTTTCACTCTCCACTTTCACTTTCATCAAGAGGCTCTTTAGTTCCTCTTCACTTTCTGCCATAAGGGTGGTGTCATCTGCAAATGTGAGGCTATTGAGATTTCTCCTGGCAATCTTGATTCCAGCTTGTGTTTCTCCCAGGCCAGCATTTCTCATGATGTACTCTGCATAGAAGGCAAATAAGCAGGGTGACAATATACAGCCTTTACGTACTCCTTTTTCTGTTTGGAACCAGTTTGTTGTTGCATGTCCAGTTCTAACTGTTGCTTCCTGACCTGCATATAGGTTTCTCAAGAGGCAGGGCAGGTGCTCTGGTATTCCCATCTCTTTCAGAATTTTCCACAGTTTATTGTGATCCACACAGTCGAAGGCTTTGGCATAGTCAATAAAGCAGAAATAGATGTTTTTCTTGAACTCTCCAGCTTTTTCCATGATCCAGCAGATGTTGGCAATTTGATCTCTGGTTCCTCTGCCTTTTCTAAAACCAGCTTGAACATCTGGAAGTTCACAGTTCAGGTATTGCTAAAGCCTAGCTTGGAGAATTTTTAGAATTACTTTACTAGCGTGTGAGATGAGTGCAATTGTGCAGTAGTTTGAACATTCTTTGGTATTGCCTTTCTTCAGAGCTTAAATATGCTTAACGTCAACATCGTAGAATGATAAAATACTACAAAGCGAGAAAAAGAGCCACCACTGACAATGAAATGCTTTCCTTTCCTTATTCAAATGATTGGTTCGTGTTTTGGATTCCATTGTTAGAACTTCCTAAATAGAAGATCAGCAGTTCAAAAGAGATATTAAGGCATAGAATGGGAAAAGCCCAGGACCAGGAAATAAGAGACTCAGGTTCTAAGTCTAGCTCTGCCACTAACTGAGTACGCTCAGTCGTGTCCAACTCTTTGTGACCCTGTGGACTGTAGCCCACCAGGCTCCTTTGTCCAGGGTATTCTCCAGGCAAGAATACTGGAGTGTGCTTCCATGCCCTCCTCCAGGTGATCTTCCTGACCCAGGGCTTGAACCCATGTCTCTTATGTCTCCTGAATTGGCAGGTCGGTTCGTAACTACTAGTACCACCTGGGAAGCCTACACTGAGTGCCCATGTCCACTTGAGAAATCCATGTCCTTTCTTTGAACCTCAGTTTCCTCAGCTCTAAAGGGAGGAAACTGGCTTGACTAGTGTTTCTCTATCTCGAGATTTTATAGACTTCTGTGTACGTTTCCATGGACCCCAGTTTAAGGAATACTGCCTTAAAATTAAACTTAGTTTCTTGGCACAGTGTGATTATACATAAAAGCCCAAATACTGGTGTTCAGACACTGAGACTGCTATCCATTATTGGTGATTATCCAGTTGAGTCAGAATTTACTTATCTAAATATTATTCCATTGAATACACAAGTACTTTGTGCTGTAACTGTTCTAGGCATTTTGAGTATATTTAAGAGCATCACAGACAAGATCATTGCTGAGCTTACAGTCTAGGAGAGGGAAACCGATTATAAAATAGAGATGATAAATAAGAAAATTAACTTTGAATAAAGCATTAAAAACATTTTAATAGGGAATTCAAAGACCCTCGCAGATATGCGCGTGGACTGTCCTTTGAAAAGTACCTGACGGGAGAAGCCCGTGATGTCTGTGATTCAGTGACGCATGGTTACCCATTTCAGATCCAGCAAGCAGAGAGCTTCCTCACCAAGCAGTCTAAACAAAAAGGTGGCTTTTATAGAAGCGTCACCAAGATTCTAGAAGCAGCAAGGGATTTTCCTTGCTATTAGTTTGGTTTGTGCCTCACCCTGTTTGAAACATAGAGGTGTTTCTAGGCACAGGGCCAAAACTTCATTGAGGGGCTCAGAGAGAGCACCACTCTGGAGAAAAATCATTAAATTAGGCCAAGATCCAATAAACTTAAATTTTCTGTTTTTGATTGCTTGCTGTGAGGAACACTATGACATGATTTAAAATGATGATTTAATGTAGCAGGAGGAGAAGGACTCTAAAAACCAAATAGTACAGTCATATTGTTCTAATAAAATTAGTCTATTATGTGCAGATTGATTGCTGGTGCCTAGATTTACATGATGTTTATGATATCAGAATATCTGACAAAAATTGATGTCAATATTTATGCCTCTATAAATTACTCACACAGCACTATTATGATGGCTTCTAATTAAAGTGGAACCAAACTAATTGACCTTTAAATCCAAAGGACTTTGTAACCCAAAACTCATCCACACTGCACTAGCAGTGTGGGAAGGCTGCACTAGCATGGGAAGAAAAAATAATTACATATTCTGCAAGAGCTGGTTCCACTAAAAGATGGATTTTATATTTGATTTAAGCTACATTAAACTGTTGCTGTGTAGGTTTATGACAAACCATGTCTGTGGCTTTATACCTAGGGTGAAAAAAGAAAGATTTTTATTTTTTTTCAGCCAATAGATAACTGCTGTCTGTTTTTGAGTAGGTCAAATGAGACGACTGATCAAATCAGAGATTCTCCTCTTTGTTTTAAACACTTCATTTTGGAATAATTTTATATCTACAGAAAAATTATAGATGAGATTTTGTGCTCCTTGAGGGATTATATTTTATTCATTTTTTTGTAACTCCCTTTTATACCTAACACATGGCCTCACAAAAAGTAGAATTGCAATAGAATTTGATTTTTTTTTAGGAAGAAGCCAAAAACATTGGAAACAAGCAAAGCTTCTGCTACTTTATAACATACAACGCCCCATCATTATTCCTAACAAAAACTCTGTCTTGGCCTTCCTTCTCTTCCTTCTAGTGGGTAGCCAATTGTGTCATGATTAATTATTTATTTAGATTTATTTATAATACATTATTATTTGCATTGTATTATTAGAAACACAAAAATAATCATGCAAATAAATCATTTGGGGAATTAATTAATCATAGGGGAAGAAGCCTGCTTGTTATTCTGGATTCAAAATATCTGGATTCTTATTTTTTTTCTGATACTTGCTTTGTCTTTAGCAATTAAACTCTGTTGAGCATCTTGCCTCCTCAACTGCAAAATGAGGAAGGTGAATTCTGTTCTTTTGGGTCCTTTGTAGCTTGAAAATGCTATTGCTTCTAATACAAGTCTGGAAATGTGTGTATTTCCTCTGGGCTGCACTTTCTTTTCCTCTCTCTGCCCTTGTTTCATACTGCAAATGTGAAGAAGTAAAATGATGAGATGAAGTTATTATACTACTGTGCTTTTGACTAATGTATTTAACAAAATACTGTTGCATATTTGAAGCTCATCAGTCATGGTTTTCATACTTGTGTGCATTGCCAGTGTTCTATTACAAATCTTTCTTGTCTTTGTGCTGAAAAGATTTTTATCTGCATTTCAGAGAGGGCTTTTCAGTTTTGTTATAAAACCTCATTACTTTTTTATTACAGACTTAGTGGAGCCTTCTCTTTGTATTGAATCATATGATTCAGTATTAGCTGGATATTTAATACTATATCATCTTTATATTGTTCAGTATTCTCTGTTCTTTTTTTTTTTTTGCACTTTGGAAATGTCTCAGGAGAAAAAATTGAAAGGTGATATTTCTTTAAAATAAATCTCCCCTGTCCCAGGAAGGCAGTATTTTAAGGATAATTATTAATATTTAAGCAAAATATACTACCTTTTTGGATTCTTATTAATTTAAGAATAGGGAGAATGAGTTTATTAAGTGATCCAAGAAATAATTAATTTTTTCACAAAATAAAAATCTTTTCTTTAAAAAAAATCCTCCAAGATCATAATGTCATATGACATATTTTGGAACTTTTTCTAAATTCCCCAAGGTGTGCACCTCTGTTATTGAATTACTATGATCTTCCTACAGTTCCCTTATGATAAGACATGCTCTCAATCAACTGTTAATACTAGGCACCTAATACATTTATACAATTATCTAACAAAATTGCTTGGCAGGTATATGTGACATGGCTAAACATTATTTTTAGTTTTAATTTGCTTTTAGAAATATACTCTACCTACTTAAGAGTTTCTGTGTTTCAATATCTACTTCACAACTTAGATGGCCTTGTTCCCTTTTGTTGGGTAATAAACTATCTCTAAACTTAGTAGGTGAAAACAACAAATTTTAAATTTTGCTCATGATTTTCTGGATGAGGAATTTAGGAAGGGCTCGACTGTATGGTTTATTTCTGATCCAGTGGCATCAGCTGGGACACTTGCTGGAAAACCCACTTTGAAAATGGTTTTATTACTTACATGTCTGGTGCCTTTGTACATTTTGGCCTCTTTCTCTCTCAGTCTCTCTACACATAGTATCTCTTCTAGGATCTTTCCACATGATGTGGGCTTTATACAGCATAGCCTCTCAGTGTGATCAGACTTCTTACATGACAGTTTACTTACCTCAGGGTGAGCATTACCATGAGAAACTGCAAGGCTCCTTACGACCTAGCTTCAGTAGTCCCAGAATGTTGCTTTCATCTCACTCGATTGGCCAAGCAAATCACTCTGACTGGCCCAAGAGGAGTTTCAGGATGGGGGGCAGAATAGATTCTATCTCTCAGAGGGGAAATGACATAGACAGACATGGGAGGGAAGAAATTGGTGGTGACCATCTTAGAGACATGCTACTACAATAGATACATATTTATGTGTGTATGTGTGTGTATATATATATATATATATATATATATAAAGCTGAGTGCCAAAGAATTGATGCTTTTGAACTGTGGTGTTGGAGAAGACTCTTGAGAGTCCCTTGGACTGCAAGGAGATCCAACCAGTCCATCCTAAAGATCAGTCCTGGATGTTCATTGGAAGGACTGATGTTGAAGCTGAAACTCCAATACTTTGGCCACCTGATGCTAAGAGCTGACTATTTGAAAAGACCCTGATGCTGGGAAAGATTGAGGGCAGGAGGAGAAGGGGATGACAGAGGATGAGATGGTTGGATGGCATCACTGACTTGATGGACATGGGTTTGGGTGGACTCCAGGAGTTGGTGATGGACAGGGAGACCTGGCCTGCTGCTCACAAAGAATCGGACGTGACTGAACTGAACTGACTGATATATATATATCAAATTTCAAATTTGAAAAAGCTATAGAGGTAATATAATTCAACCCCCTTTTTCTGTGGTCAGACAATAGTCATCAAACATTTATAATTCATTTTGACTCCTTCATCTGTCTGTTGAAAATCTTTGGCTGGATTTGAGTATTCTTAGTGGCAATAAGAAATAGATCCATAATTCTGAATAACATAATGGCATCTTTGCTAGAAATCCACACACATTCACCAAAACTATCAGAGAGATGAGCTTAAGAATTTCTTGCTTTTGAAGTTTTCTCCCTGGCAAAATCCTCTAGGCCACAATCCACCCATGAACCAATGCTGCTTCTAGAAAACATCCAGTTTCGTTACACTGACCTTAATGTTAGCAGAAGAATCAATAAGTTCTCTGTCTCCAAGATTCAGAATATCTCATTTATTTAGAACTGAAGACCATCTTATTGAGATTTCATTCTTTGTATATTGCACCAATACCTCCTGAACTCCTCCCCAAACTATAGCTACTTAATGCAGTTTCAATTTACTTCATTTGCATGTGAATTTCTCATCAGAATATATGTAAGATGAAAAAACCCCACCGTACCCGATGAAACTAGGAATATGTCCTTTGCAGTTCAATCTTGGGTCAAACTTCTACTCTGTTGAACTCTAAGCTGTGGTCTTTGTTCTTAGAAGAATTTAAGCATCTGCCATCTTTTCCTCTTCATTTTGTCCACTTATTCCAACCTCAGGGACTTGGTTCTTACTGAACTTCAAAAGACTGGAGACTCCTTTTTACGTATGTTCCTGCTCAAATGCCAGTTCCTCAAAGAAGCCTGACCTGATTACCTGTCTAATATTGCATCCCTACGATTCTTCTCTATAAGCTTATTTCCTTCTTAGCAATCTCTATCTCAAGTTACTTTTTGCATTTGTTTACTTGTTTACTATCTTTCATTTTCACTGTTGTGTGTCCAAGTTCAAATATCTGGTACCAAGTCTCTGGTTAGGTGCTTAGTAACTGTTGAATAAAGTAAATAACTACATGGATAACTGAAAACATGTTTGCCATTAATTGATTGGTACTATAGTGACAGAGTCTAAATTTATTTTACTTGTCAAATTTACACAAATAATATTAAAACCAGTTTTTTTTAGGGAAGAAAGAGCTTTCTATTGTGTAACTAAACTGATCATAATGCATATTTACTAATACAATTTATAGTACAGATATAGTTGCAGGAGAACACTGACAAGTGAGAACTGAAATGTTTAATAGAACTTTGAGGTGATAATATTTCAGATTGAATAAGTATTCTCAATCATTATTGGTGAGAGTGTAAATTTGGGAAAGCATTTTATTAATATATATCAAAAACATTGAAAATAGTCCTTTTTATATGCAATAATTCTATTTCTGAAACCTCATCATAAGGAAAAATATGAAATGGAGAAAAATAGTATGCATAATGTTCATTGAAGTGTTGGATATACAACTCTTTATGTCTCCTGAGAATTCTGTATGCAGACCAAGTAACAACAGTTAGAACAAGACATGGAACAATGGACTGGTTCAAAATTGGGAAAGGAGTACATCAAGACTGTATATTGCCACCCTGCTCATTTAACTTATATGCGGAGTATATCATGTGAAATACTGGGCTGGATGATTCAGAAACTGGAATCAAGATTGCTGAAAGAAATATCAACAACCTCAGATATGCAGATAATACCACTCTAATGATGGAAAGCAAAGAGGAACTAAAGAACCTATTGATGAGGGTGAAAGAGGAAAGTGAAAAAGCTGGCTTAAAACTCAGCATACAAAAAACTAAGATCATGGCATCTGGTCCCATCACTCCCAAACAGAGGAGAAAAAGTGGAAACCATGACAAATTTTGCTCCCAGTCACTGCAGACAGTGACTGTAGCCACGAGACTCCTTGGAAGAAAAGCTATGATAAACCTAGACAGTGTATTTAAAAATAGAGATATCACTTTGCTGACAAAGGTCCATATAGTTGAAGCTCTGATTTACCCAGTAGTCATGTACAGATGTGAGAGTTGGACCATAAAGAAGACTGGGTGCTGCAGAATTGACGCTTTTTAATTGTGGTGTTGGAGAAGACTCTTGAGAGTCCCTTGGACAGCAAGGAGATCAAACTAGTCAACCCTAAAGGTAATCAGTCCTGAATATTCACTGGAAGGACTGAAGCTGAAGCTCTAATACTTTGGCCACCTGCTGGGAAGAGCTGACTAAAAGATCCTGATGTTGGGAAAGATTGAAGGCAGGAGGGGAAGGAGGTGACAGAGTATGAGATGATTGGATGAGATCACTGACACAATGGACATGAGTTTGAGCAAACTCTAGGAGATGGTGAAAGATGGAAGCCTGGCATGCTGCAATTCATGGGGTCATAAAGAGGTGGACACAACTTAGCGACTGAACTGTATGTCTAACAAATGTGGATTGATTCAGTAAAATATGACACACTTGTGTAATAAAAAATTACCTTCTCTCTAAATTCACATTTACCAAGAGTGAATTCACATCTTCTCCTACTTATGATACAGTTTCCAAGTGTAAAAAGGCAGAGTACAACATTTTATGTATGACTTAATTTCAACTATGCCAAATATAAGGGTAGAGAGTTTACATTAGCTGTCACTGGATGATGAAACAGAGGTTAAGTTCTTTTTTCCTTCTTCCTTTTTATGTTCAAGTTATTTACAGTGAGCATTTATTATTTTTATAAAAAGAAAAGTAAGCTATCTAAAACTTAAAAAGTTTATAATAAATCAGAGCAATGTTATTAAGCAGGACTCTTTCAGTAACAGTGTGATTTGTTAGGTAATTTCATTATCAGAAAGATTCTAGCTTAGGCTATAAGACTAGAAATTGAATGAGGGGAAATACTAGTGGTTGATGTTTTAATCTATGAAGATCATTCATTTTTGTTTTTTGTTGTGTGTGTTCAAAACTGTTAGCAATCCTTTATTTCATTTAAATATGTCCTGTACAGTTGACATCTCTTTTCATTATTTCAGTAGATAATAGGTAGAAAGTATGAAATTACTGAAATTTTGGCTTTTCTGATCTCCAAAACATAAATGGAATTTTCAGACATTTGATTTACTTTCTATATCAAATATTGAAGTAATAACAATCCTTAATGATTTTTGCAGATGACACCACCCTTATGGTAGAAAGTGAAGAGGACTAAAAAGCCTCTTGATGAAAGTGAAAGAGGAGAGTGAAAAAGTTGGCTTAAAGCTCAACATTCACAAAACGAAGATCAGGGCATCTGGTCCCATCACTTCATGACAAATAGATGCGGAAACAGTGCAAACAGTGTCAGACTTTATTTTGGGGGCTCCAAAATCACTGCAGATGGTGATTGCAGCCATGAAATTAAAAGACGCTGACTCCTTAGAAAGAAAGTTATGACCAACCTAGATAGCATATTCAAACGCAGAGATATTACTTTGCCAACAAAGGTCCATCTAGTCAAGGCTATGGTTTTTCCAGTGGTCATGTATGGATGTGAGAGTTGGACTGTGAAGAAAGCTGAGCACCGAAGAATTGATGCTTTTGAACTGTGGTGTTGGAGAAGACTCTTGAGAGTCCCTTTGACTGCAAGAGGATCCAACCAGTCCATTCTAAAGATCAGTCCTGGGTGTTCTTTGGAAGGACTGATGTTGAAGCTAAAACTCCAATACTTTGGCCACCTCATGCGAAGAGTTGACTCATTGGAAAAGACTGATGCTGGGAGGGATTAGGGGCAGGAGGAGAAGGGGACGACAGAGGATGAGATGGCTGGATGACATCACCGACTTGATGGACATGAGTTTGGGTGAACTCCAGGAGTTGGTGATGGACAGGGAGGCCTGGCGTGCTGCAATTCATGGGGTCACAAGAGTCGGACACAACTGAGCGACTGAACTGAATGATATTTGTAATGCCGTGTACTGGCACTTCTCTTTTTGCAAGTTACGTTGACATGGGTCTTCAAATAAATGGCTGTTCACATCCAGACTCATTTGGCAGAAACAATAAGTTTTCATGCCAATTCAGAGAGAGAAGAGGGGTTCTAGAAGATGAAAATGTTGAGAGAGATGTTTTACAATATATCAAATATGAGTAATGATATCTCAGTCTGTACTTTAAAAAGCACTGGTAATAGTTAATCTTTCAATAACACTTTATAGCATACAAAGCATGCTCTCATTCATTATTTGATTTAATCCTCAAAAGCTAAGAGAAAGATAATTTTATCCTCATTTTACTGTCTCTGAGTGACTGATTTACAAGGTCAGGCAGCTAGAAAGTGGAACAACTAAGACTTGAACCTGGATTGGCAATCTATATGACAGGAAAAATTTGCTGGTTAATTTGTGCATGAAAAGAAATCTTAATTTTGTAAAAGTGAATTATAGCCAATAACTAAAGTTTGGAAATCTAGTCCTTTCTAGAGATAATTGTTGTCAAAAGTTTGCTTTGTTTCTCTTAAATTCTGCTCATATTCTTCCCAATTATCTAAATATCAGTTTTTAAAAACCAGTGTTCCAAATGTTCTGTGATTATAAGTTTCACACACACACACACACACACACACATATATATATACATTTGAATTAACAGGAAAAAAGTGAATCTCTTTTTAGGACCAATATTCTTGGCAAAGGTAGGAATTGCTTGAAATTGAAATGTGATTAAAAATCTATATGGCAGTCTGAAGTATGGATCTTCAAAAGGACCATTTTTCCAAAATGCATATTAATATTTGAGGGAAGAGGTTGCAAATCTTTTATTCTTAAAATTCTTTGAAAGAGATCCATTTTGAGATTTATTTCCTGTTTTTGAATCTGGCCAAGTAGTGATATTTTAAATAAACTAACAGCTCAAGGTAACAGAGAAGGTGTTACATAGCTTTTGTGGCACATCAACCCTGGGAATCGTGTTGAATGATCTGCTTTCTGCCTAGAGATAGAGGCATTTGCAAGCAGAATATGAACAGAGCCTAATTCCAGTGGAGCTTTTCTGTTTGTCCTGTCAGTGGAGTCCCCCTTCACCTGATAAATAAAGCACTGCGTTCCTCCTGGTTAGGGATTTAAGAAAAATCCTTTTAGTCCTGCCCACTTCACATTTATGGAATGACTGTTTGCCAGTTTCCTATTTGTTTGGGGCCATGTAAATCACAAAATAAATAATAGCCACCCTCTTTTATAATGCAGTGAACTGCACCACAGATAAGGGAGGTTAAAATTATACTTACATTGGATTTATCTCTGTACAGTTTTATTAAGGTCCACATGCCCTTAAGGAAACTAAAAAAAAAAAAACCAAAAACTTTTATCCTGATCTCTTGGTCTCATAAATGTGTTTACTGAAGGAAAATTTTGTATTGGGAAATAATTTACTTCTCTCTCCCTAAAGTAGTCTTTTTTTTTTTTTTCCTTTATAGCAAACAGATATTCTATTTTAAAATGATCTACCAGAGTTACTCAGGGCTTCTCTAAAGCTATTGGAGAAAATACTCTTTCAATAAATCAGTATTTAAAGGAAATGCATGAGAATGTTTTTGGGTCAACAATAAATGCATGCATCATCCACTTATGACTATTATTTTGAGTGATCTCCCTAACTTTAAAATTTTAAAATCTCCAATTTGTTGTTCCATATGCTAGTTTTTAGGTGTATATTCATTCTCATGTGGAAAATCTCTGTCATTGTGAATGTTCTTGTTAAAAGCAGACACTTAACAGTATCCTGGTTTCACGTGTGGCTAAAGCAAACTTTGCCTGCAAGCTGGAAAGCATTGGACATTGTTTCCAGTAGGTCAATAAAATGACTGATGGATTTGAGCCAGGTTGTAGCAGAGGACACACATTCTTTGTTGAAATAGCTGAAAAGACAAATTAATATTGAAGTGTGGAATACTGAATTGGACTGTCTCAGACACAGAAATAGACTAAAGTAGATTACCAAAATGAGGCATGTGTACTTCAGGCAGCTAAAACAGATTTGCTATGCAAACATGAGTAGAGGAAGACTTCGGTGTGATATTCTGGAAATGGCAACAGTTCAGCCTCCATAATATGAAACAGGGGATGACAGAAACACCTAGAATTTTAGAAACTTTTAAAGCTTTGAAATTTAAATAGTTCCGTATTTACAACTCCCAGCTAAAGACCATCTTTGTCATTTTTATTCTGAGTGTGTATTTTTGACAAGTATACATTCAAAGTGTGTGCTTTCTATTACTATGCCTTTTTAAAGGGAATTTTTCAAAATAGAGTAGAGAGAAAGTATCAGTCTCATTTAACACTTTATTAATTTAGGAGAAAAACACAACAAATAACACAGACTTTAAATATTGAGTCAAAACCTGCATGATACCCATTGCCTACACAAAAGTTCAAATTTCTTTCAGTCTAAAGTACTTCATGATCAGGCTTATATTCTCTTTCCTATAACATCTTTTATAGACCACATTTTGCAAGAAACTTGCAACCTTATTTTCACTAAATTTCAAGTGATGTTTAACACTTCTTTCGATAATGAATGCAGGAAACCAATCACATAGCATTAGCAGTGCTATGACTTTGTCACTAATAGAAATTACAGATATTTTCATATTATATTACAGTTGTTGCAGTCTCTTGACATGTATTGTTTATATCTCATTTAACTTTAAAATATTATTGTTATTAGACTCACACATCTATTTTTACAGCACAATGTAAATTATATTTCTGAGTATTTTTATAACTATATTTCACTACACTTGTTTTCCTTTGTAATTTTAATTTCATTTTGTGCATTAAAACCAAGTTTGGAAAGGTTGTCCATTGGAATCATCAGAGTGCCAAAGAGGCCTTTAGCAAAGAAATGTTAGCAATCTTTAGAAAAACTGACCTTAGTTGGGCATTCAATTTTAATCCTGTGCCTTTGCCTGGAAAGTTGTTACTCCTGTGCTCATCCTCATCTTTCAAGGTGCAGCTTTGGATGTTACCACATCTATTCAATTGATCCTGATGCTACTAGTCACAGTCAATTGAACTTTCTTTGTATCCCCTCAGAATTGTTTTCTGTTTTTCTATTAGAACTTATCCTGCCTTTATTCTAGTTAGTTACTTCTTATATGTCTTTTTTTTTTATTTAAAGGTATTTATGTTAATTGGAGGCTAATTACTTTACAATATTGTATTGGTTTTGCCATACATCAACATGAATCCGCCCTTAGAGTGTAAACTTCTTGGGGACAGGAATATTGTCATAGTTACCATTTTATAACTGAATCTAACTTAGTCTCATTGTGGTTAGAGAATGTGGTTTCTCTATGGATTCTTTGAACTTTACTGAGACTTCCTTCATGGCTTGGTGCATGTGTGCGTGTGTGCGTGTTTGTGTGCTAAGTTGCTTCAGTCATGTCTGACTCTCTGTGAGCCTATGGACTGCAGCCCACCAGGCTCCTCTGTCTTTGGGATTCTCCAGGCAAAAATACTGGAGTGGGTTGCCATGCTCTCCTCTAGAGGATCCCACCCCAGGAATAGAACCCACATCTCTTATGTCTCCTGCATTGACAGGTGAGTTCTTTACCATTAGCACCACCTGGGAAGCCCTTATGGCTTGGCACATGACCAATTTTTGGAGAAGGTCATGGCAAGCCACTCCAGTATTCTTGCCTAGAGAATTCCATGGACAGAGAGGAGCCTGGAGAGCCACTGTCCCTGGGGCCACAAAGAGTCAGACACGACTGAGTGAGTGACTAACACACAATTTTTATACATGTTCCATTAATGCTTGGAAACATGGTGTGATTTGAAGGAGCTGGATGCAGGTTTGTTAACTGTGTGATTCAAATCTATATCCCTACTGTTTCTTCTATTCCTTGATTGGTTTATCAGTTATTTTCAGAGATATGTTAAAGTTTCCTGCTACTATAGTAGAGATGTTAATTTCTTATTTTAATAGTTCTGCCATTTAACTTTATATATTTGAATCAATATTATTAAGTATATAAAATTTAGAACTGTTATATCTTCCTAATGAACTAGACCTTTAATCAATATGAAATTATTTTATCTCTAGTAATGCTTCTTTTTGCATAATAATAAATTTTCTCTGATGTTGATATAACCAAACTGTGTGTTGGGTTAGAATTTTACTGCTGTCCTTTTCCATTCCTTTATTTTCAACTTTGCTGTGCCATATGTTTTAATTGCATCTTTTAAAAATAACATAATGCAGGATTTTGTATATTTAAATAAAATTTGTTCTGTGACTCTATATCTTTTACCTGAAGAATTTCATTATTTTATAATCTTTATAATTACTGATATTTTTATTCATTTCTAACATATTTTACACTTTATCTTTGCCCTGACATTTCTAGACTTTTATTCCTCTTTTTTTTTAAGTTTTCAGATTGAGATGTTTTCTCTTACTACATTTTTTCTCTACTAATTTGAAAGCCTTAATTCTATATGTATTATTTTAGTCATCCTCTAGAAAGTTTAATATTCATATTTAAAATCTAACATGTGTCAAAGTCTTTACCTTCTTCCAAATATGTAAGGAATGTGAACAAGTTTACCCACTCTTCACTTGCTATCTTATATTGTCCTTTTTAGCCACACAAATTTCCACATATTTACCAATTTATTAATTGATTACTTCTTTTTCTCAAACTTTTAAATCATTTGACTTTTGCTTTTAGAATGTACAATATTTACATTGTGTGGATGGTAAAAGTTCTATTTTTATTTTTTAAAAAATTTTGCATCTCCCTCATCTTAAATAATTCTTCTGGTTAAAGAATTATAAGTTGAAAGCAATTTTCTCTAATCTCTTTGAATATATGGTATTACCAAATTTGGATTTCTATTTCACTAAATCAGTTGTTAATCTGTCTTTCTTTGTAGATAATCTGGCCCTATCCCTTTTGCCCCAAACTGAAGTTGATTTCTATCTTTGATATTCTGTAGTTTTACCATACCTTATGTTTAGATATGGATTATTTTTATTTATTCTGCTTTGGTTATAATAAGATTCCTAAATTTGAGCACTTGGTGACTTTCATCATATGTGGGTAATTTTCAGTTATTATCTCAATGAATATCTTACTACCTTTCTTATTCTCCCTATTGACTTATTCTAGGTCTATTTTAAACATGCACTGGACATATCTATCTTACTTTATCCTCCAAGTATCAACTTCTCTCTCATGTTTTCCATGTCTGTTTCACTGTACTATATTATTTCTAGGTAATTTCTTCATGTGTCTCTTCCAGAATACTAATAATTTTCTTTAACTGTGCCTAATCTGTTGTGTCCTACTCTGCGACCCCGTGGACTAGAGCCCACCAGACTCCTCCATCCATGGGATTCTCAGGCAAGAATACTGGAGTAGGTTGCCATTTCCTTCTCCAGGGGATCTTCCTGACCCAGGGATCAAACCCAGGTCTCCCACATTGCAAGCAGATGCTTTCACCTCTGAGCCGCCAGGGAAGCCTAATCTGTTTAGCACATATATTAAGTTTCTAAATTCAGTTACCATAGTTTTTACATTAGAAATTCTATCTGGTTCTTTTTCAGATCTGCCTGATACATTTAATCATTCCTTATTGCACTTCCGAGTTAGACAAGGCTGTGGTCCTAATGTGATTAGATTGACTAGTTTTCTGTGATTATGGTTTCAGTGTGTCTGCCCTCTGATGCCTTCTTGCAACAGCTACCATCTTACTTGGGTATCTCTTATCTTGGACATGGGGTATCTCTTCATGGCAACTTGTCTAACTCAATGAAACTAAGCCATGCCCTGTGGGGCCACCCAAGATTGGCGGGTCATGGTGGAGAGGTCTGACAAAATGTGGTCCACTGGAGAAGGGAATGGCGAACCACTTCAGTATTCTTGCCTTGAGAACCCCATGAACAAAATGAAAAGGGAAAAAGATAGGACACTTGAAAGATGAACTCCCCAGGTCGGTAGGTGCCCAGTATGCTACTGGAGATCAGTGGAGAAATAACTCCAGAAAGAATGANAACACCCATATTATTTGGGAGACATGTTAAGAGATAAAGTTTTTAAGATCCTTTGATAAAAATTCTATATACATCTAATTTATTCTAATTTTGTCAGCAAATATTTCTTCAAGCCATGTATCAGAAAGAGATATCCCTCCCGACTCAGGCATAAATAATTAATCACCACGTTTGCATGTTTATCTTAAAGGCAGCAAAAAGCTCTATCTAGGAAAACCATTTTAAACTCTGCTGCTGCTGCTGTTGCTGCTAAATCACTTCAGTTGTGTCCGACTCTGTGTGACCCCATAGACGACAGCCCACCAGGCTCTGCCACCCCTGGGATTCTCCAGGCAAGAACACTGGAGTGGGTTGCCATTTCCTTCTCTATTTAGTTTAACAAATATCTTTAGTCTATTTATTGTTTTCCAAGAAATTTAATTTAAACAATTTATTCAACAGTAGTAACCAATGTAAAGTTTTCTGCTCGGAAGTATCTTCCCTTCACTCCTGTAGTTTAGCTCAATAAACACTAAAAATAAAATTTCAAGTAATAGTAGATATACACTGAGTTACTCCTAAATAATAACTCAGAACTCAACAGACCTCGCAGTAAATCGGAATGGAGGAATGATTCCCTACAGATGCCAGAGACCCACCATGGCCTCTGTGTTATTAGTTACACCAGGAAGCCTTGTCAGAACGCGTGACTGCTGAACCTGGAAACACTCCGAAATGTCAGACAAAATCTTCATTGTTATACAGACTCTACAAAGACCTATAAAAATATTTTAAATTGGATTGACATTTATGTTTCCTGAAAAACTTTAACTTTCAATAAGCTCATAGTCTCTGGCTCTATAGTTTATTTTTTTCTTGTGTTGTTAGATATTATCTCTGGGTTCAGTTCAGTCGCTCAGTTGTGTCCAACTCTTTGCGACCCCATGAATCACAGCACACCAGGCCTCCCTGTCCATCACCAGCTCCCGGAGTTCACTCAGACTCACACCCATTGAGTCAGTGATGCCATCCAGCCAACTCATCCTCTCATCCCCTTCTCCTCCTGCCCCCAATCCCTCCCAGCATCAGAGTCTTTTCTAATGAGTCAACTCTTCACATGAGGTGGCCAAAGTACTGGAGCTTCAGCTTTAGCATCATTCCTTCCAAAGAACACCCAGGGCTGATCTCCTTCAGAATGGATGGGTTGGATCTCCTTGTAGTCCAAGGGACTCTCAAGAGTCTTCTCCAACACCACAGTTCAAAAGCACCAATGCTTCAGCGCTCAGCTTTCTTCACAGTCCAACTCTCACATCCATACATGACCACAGGAAAAACCATAGCCTTGACTAGACGGACTTTAGTCGGCAAAGTAATATCTCTGCTTTTGAATATGCTATCTAGGTTGGTCATAACTTTTCTTCCAGGGAGTAAGCGTCTTTTAATTTCATGGCTGCAGTACCATCTGCAGTGATTTTGGAGCCCCCCCCCCAAAATAAAGTTTGACACTGTTTCCACTGTTTCCCCATCTATTTCCCATGAAGTGATGGGACCAGATGCCATGATCTTCGTTTTCTGAATGTTGAGCTTTAAGCCAACTTTTTCACTCTCCTCTTTCACTCTCATCAAGAGGCTTTTTAGCTCCTCTTCACTTTCTGCCATAAGTGTGGTGTCATCTGCATATCTGAGGTTATTGATATTTCTCCCGGCAATCTTGATTCCAGCTTGTGTTTCTTCCAGTTCAGAGTTTCTCATGATGTACTCTGCATAGAAGTTAAATAAGCAAGGTGACAATACACAGCCTTGACGTACTCCTCTTCCTATTTGAAACCAGGCTGTTGTTCCATGTCCAGTTCTAACTGTTGCTTCCTGACCTGCATACAGATTTCTCAAGAGGCAGGTCAGGTGGTCTGATATTCCCATCTCTTGAAGAATTTTCCACAATTTATTGTGATCCACACAGTCAAAGGCTTTGGTAGAGTCAATAAAACAGAAATAGATGTTTTTCTGGAACTCTTGTTTTTTCCATGATCCAGAGGATGTTGGCAATTTGATCTCTGTTTCCTCTTCCTTTCCTAAAACCAACTTGAACATCAGGAAGTTCACGGTTCACGTATTGCTGAAGCCTGGCTTGGAGAATTTTGAGCATTACTTTACTAGGATGTGAGATGAGTGCAATTGTGCAGTAGTTATCTCTGAGCAACACTCTTAAAGAGCCACTATGAATTGTGTTTAGTTCAAGGAGTTTATGTAGTACATATGAATATATGGTTTTTAGTATATACATATATTAAATTATGTAGGTATTGAACAACTTAAAAGTCTTTCTATGTTTCCAGATGCTTAAAACATGCACAGATCCTAAGTACTACCTAAAAGAAATAATTTATTTTTTAAATAGATATTTAATGAGAATCTCACTAAAATGCAAAACTACAAAAATATTTTAAAAGCTAAAAGCTTTATTCTCTAGGGCTCCAAATCACTGTGGACAGTGACTGCTGCTATGAAATTAAAAGATGCTTGCTCCTTGGAAAGAAAGCTATGACAAACCTGGACAGCATATTAAAAAGCAGACACATCGTTTGGCTGGCAAAGGTCCATCTAGTCAAAGCTATGTTTTTCCAGTAGTCATGTATGGATGTAACAGCTGAACCATAAAGAAGATAGAGCACCAAAGAACTGATGCTTTCAAACTGTGGTGCTGGAAAAGATTCTTGAGAGTCTCTTGGACTGCAAGCAGGTCAAACCAGTCAATCCTAAAGGAAATCAGCCCTGAATATTCGTTAGAAGGACTGATGCTGAACTTGAAGCTCTAGCACTTTGGCCACTTGATGCAAAGAGATGACTCACTGGAAAAGACCTTGATGCTGGGAGAGATTGAAGGCAGGAAAAAAAGGGGGCTGTAGAGGATTAAATAGTTGGATGGCATCATTGGTTCAATGGACAGGAGTTCAAGCAAGCTCTGGGAGATAGGAACCCTGGCATGATGCAGTCCATGGGATCGCAAAGAGTCAGCCGTGACTAAATGACTAAGCAACACCAACCACAAATTTTAAAGTTAGATTTCTGAGAATGTTTGCAATGTCATGGTTTTCTTGCTTCTTGATTGTGCTTTAGAAATTACACTGTACTGTAAAACAATTTCATGCGAGGCATGGCCACTCAGATGAGATCCTTTTGATGTAGGATAAAGGAAAATGCTATTATTTGCCCATCAGCATTCTATTTCAACTGGCATCAGAATGTAAGTTTTCTCATGGGATATGTGGGGAACCTCTTTTTGAAACCACTGTCCTAAAGATATACATGTTGACAATCCATATCTTGACTTGATAGAGCCACTTAATACGGTATCTGTTTAACCTAGTGGAATTTATGCACCCAGGCCCACTTCTCCATTTTCCTCTCTCCTTACCATACTAGTTATGGCCCGTCCCTTAAATCACCAGTCTTCAAAGTTCATGGGAAGTAAAATGGCACCAAAATCTGAGAGTATCTATACTATATATCTATATATATTCCTGAACTGCTGAGAACTAACATTGATTTTGCAAGAACTGAACACCCTCCAGTGACTGTTCTGGGATGAGTCTAAGGGTCTCTGCAGCTTTTGAAATAGTCAATCAGAGATGATTGATGTCAATTCCTCCTTTGGTAAACACCTCAAGCTCTCTGAGACTGAGCTCCCCTCAGTTAGTCTAGTGAGCCACACTAAGCACTAGTAAACTCAATTTCTCCCTCCAAAGCTCTCCTTTTCTGCTTATATGGCTTAGCTAGCGTGAGTAATGGTGAAATGCTAGTTTGGCTGCCTTTAACTTTTAACAGGGATTCCCTAGTGGTTCAGTGGTAAAGAATCTGCCTGCCAATTCAAGAGACCCAGGAGACACGAGTTCAATACTGGAGTTGGGAAGAACCCCTGGAAAAGAGCATGGCAACTGACTTCAGTATTCTTGCCTGGAGAATCCCATGGACAGAGGAGCCTAGTGGGTACAGTCCATGAGGTTGCAAAGAGCTGGACATGACTAACCACACACCATTGAACAAATATGTGAAGTCCAGTATAGGAGAGGGGTGGGATGGAACTCTAGCAGCTTTATAATAGTTCTATAATGTAGATAGCCTTGTCTATAGTTCTCAAAATTAAAAAGAAAAAAAGAAAAGAAAAAGAAATAAGGGTCATTTTATGTACTGTAATGGATCTCAGTCAGTCTACTCACAAAATTAGAACTTTCCTATAATACAAGAGTGAAAAAGGGTGGGAGCTGCGAAGAACAAACACTACAGAAATTACTAAAGAACAAAACCATTCCTCTAGGGAATTCCCTGGGGATCTAGTGGTTAGGATTCTGTGCTTCCACTGCCAGGAGCCTGGGAATTAAAATCCTGCAAGCTGTGTAATGCAGTCAAAAACAAACAAACAATTTCCTCAAAGGTGTGTGCAAGTTTCTATCTTATGAATATACAGCCACAAAGTGGTGTGCTAATATAAATATAAAATTGAGGATCAATTTTGTGTGACTGTGGGATAAACTCTAAGCTTTGATAGTCATCATATTAGCTATGAATAAAAACTCACTGCTCCGAGGCTTTTATGAACACCTCACTTTATTTTGTGGTACCCATGTGAATGTCTACTAATATATATTTCACTGAACAGTACACAATTTCCCTTTCATTTTCCCTGTCCTTCACCAAGCAAACACCTTTGTGGTTTCAGTGTAGAGTTAAAACAAAAATTATTATATAAGGTGGAAAAGTAATTTTTTAAGAATTTAATATGTACAGAATAACCTATTAAGAAATTAACTGTCTAGATTTCTTCTTCCATAGCAAAACAAAATGGTTAAAATTGTTATTCTGTTTTACCCTCCATTTGTAGTAAGAAACTCTGCCTTTGTGTCTTTAATTTCAGATTTTTTTAAATTTTCTGGATAAGGGGGCAAAGGAAAGTCTTTTGGGTGTTTGTGGGTGATGGAATAGTTGACAGGCAGGATATAAAAGTAATATGCTTTAAAAAGTGTCAACCTGTTTATTTAACTTATATGCAGAGTACATCATGAGAAATGCCAGGTTGCTTGTGTCACTAGCTGGAATCAAGATTGCCAAGAGAAATACTGACAACCTCAGATATGAAGATGATACCACTCTAATAGCAGAAAGTGAAGAGGTTATAAAGAGTCTCTTGATGAGGGTGAAAAAGGAGAGTGAAAAAGCTGGTTTAAAACTCAGCATTCAGACAACTAAGATCATGGCATCCAGTCCCATCTCATGGGAAAAAGCAGCAGAAAAACTGGAAGCAGTGACAGATTTTATTTGCATTGTGGACAGTGACTGCAGTCATGAAATTAAAAGATGCTTACTCCTTGGAGAGAAAGCTATGACAAACCTAGACAGCATATTAAAAAGCAGAAACATTGTTTTGCCAACAAAGTCCGTATAGTCAAAGCTATGGTTTTTCCAGTAGTCATGTATGGATGTAAGAGTTAGGCCATAAAGAAGGCTGAATGCCAAAGAATTTATGCTTTCAAATTGTGGTGCTGGAGAAACTCTTGAGTCCCTTGGGCAGCAGGAAGATCAAACCAGTCAGTTCTAAAGGAAATCAACACTGAATATTCATTGGAAGGACTGATGTTGAAACTGAAGCTCTAGTACTTTGGCCACCTGATGTGAAAGAGCCGACTGATTGGAAAAGACCTTGATGCCAGGAAAGATCAAAGGCAAAAAGAAAAGAAGGCAGCAGAGGGTGAGATGGTTGGATGGCATCCCCAACTCAATGGACATGAATTGTAGTGAACTCCAGAAGATAGCGAAGGACAGGGAAGCCTGGAGAGCTGCAGTCCATAGGGTCATCAAGTTTCAGACAGGACTTAGTGACTGAACAACAACAAATGTTATAAAAAGTAAACTCTCCTATGTTTGTCTTCAGCCATTCCATTTTTGGAATATACTTAGCTTCCGTGGATGACACCGACTGAAGCATCTAGTGCTCTGATGCTCAGAAGTCTGCAGTTTGGGAGAACCTTTTGATTCTTTAATCTCCCTATTGCTGACTTTTGTTGATTATGATAATTTCAAGCTTTCTAGGCTTTCTTTCATTTTCTCTTGGTGGCATAGTCTCAAAATTTCATATGGCACACAGAATACCAATTCCCTTAGGAAAAAAAGAAATATATATGTAATATTTTACATATGTTTAATAATATAAATATATATTTACATGGTTCTCTTTTTTGTCATTTTAATGTAGTTAAAATCTTCCTGCATGGTAATCATGAGCCATATGTGGCTATTGAGCCCTCAAAGTATGCCTAAGAGCCCTGAGGAACTAAATTTTTACTTTCATTTAATTTTAATTAACTTAAAATAAATATAGTAAATGTAGCTTACCCTATTGGACAGTGTAGTTCTATAGGAAAAGTCAACTTCATTATATGCTGTGTTATTCTGAAGAAACATCTTAGGGAAGAAAAAGACATATGCATTGCCTTTTCAAGCACATTTTCAAGGCAGTTGAAAAGATGTGGAAAACTCTGCTTTGTTTTATTGGTCATAAGAACAAATTAAAAAGAGAACAGGGCAGCAGTGGTTAAAACTAAAAACATGTATTGACTACTTAGAAAATTAGAAACAATGGGCCACAAAATTCCCTGAGGCAAAGAGGCTAAAAGAAGGTAATAAATTTCATAACATGTAAATGATCAATGCTTTTACATTGTCGGTAGTTTTAGAGATGTTATAAAACATAATGAAGGGGCTTATATTTGGAATCTGAAAGTTCACAAGATGCAAATATGTAAAGTGTGAAAATTTGAATTACTTACAAAACACAAGGCAATGTATTCTCTCTTTGGGTTGTCTATTAAAACCTTGCTTTATATAAAAAGTCAGATTGAAAGTGCAAGTCATGAAAAGGGGAATGCTCTTTCTCAGTACGTAAATCTAAGGCTAATAGAGTTCAGTACTTTTATTGAGATGACAATTTTGTTTACTTTCAACATCATAAACTTAGCAAATGATTTATAGTAATAAAACTATATCTATCAAATTATTTTGCTTTGATATAAATGCATATAATTTATTTTATTTTTTTAATTGAAGTTTATTTTTTAGTTTGTTTTGCTTTACAATACTGTATTCGTTTTGCTATACATTGACATGAATCAGCCACGAGTGTACATGAACTCCCAATCCCGACCCCCACCTCCCCCCTCCCGCCCCACACCTTCTCTCTGGATTATCCCCGTGCATCAGTCCCAAGCATCCTGCATCCTGCATCAAACCTAGACTGGCGATTCGTTTCACTTATGATATCATACATGTTACACTGCCACTCTGCCAACTCATCCCACCCTCTCCCTCTCCCACAGAGTCCAAAAGGCCGTTCTATACATCTGTGTCTCTTTTGCTGTCTTGCGTACAGGTTTATCATTACCATCATTCTAAATTCCATATATATGTGTAAGTATACTGTATTGGTGTTTTTCTTTCTGGCTTACTTCACTCTGTATAATCGGCTCCAGCGTCATCCACCTCATTAGAACTGATTCAAATGTATTCTTTTTAATAGCTGAGTAATACTCCATTGTGTAATGTACCACAGCTTTCTTATCCATTCATCTGCTGATGGACATCTAGGTTGCTTCCATGTCCTGGCTATTATAAACAGTGCCGCAATGAACATTGGGGTACACGTGTCTCTTTCAATTCTGGTTTCCTTGGTGTGTATGCCCAGCAGTGGGATCGCTGGATCATAAGGCAGTTCTATTTGCAATTTTTTAAGGAATCTCCACACTGTTCTCCATAGTGGCTGTACTAATTTGCATTCCCACCAACAGTGTAAGAGGGTTCCCTTTTCTCCACACCCTCTCCAGCATTTATTGCTTGTTGACTTTTGGATCGCAGCCATTCTGACTGGTGTGAAATGGTACCTCATTGTGGTTTTGATTTGCATTTCTCTGATAATGAGTGATGTTGAGCATCTTTTCATGTGTTTGTTAGCCATTCGTATGTCTTCTTTGGAGAAGTGTCTATTTAGTTCTTTGGCCCATTTTTTGATTGGGTCATTTATTTTTCTGGAGTTGAGCTGCATAAGCTGCTTGTATATTTTTGAGATTAGTTGTTTGTCAGTTGTTTCATTTGTTATTATTTTCTCCCATTCAGAAAGCTGTCTTTTCACCTCACTTGCATATAATTTTTAAGTATTCTAAAATGTGTATAGAAAACAACTTTAAAAGTTTTTAATATAACTAGTGGGAAATTTAAACTTATTTAACATAAAGTTAAATTTATCATTTATTTTGGCTCCATTTCCCATTTAAGCAACTACCAATTAGCTTGGTTTAGGATCTCAAAAAAAAAAAAAAACCAGCTTGTTTTATATTTAGATTTAAGACATAAATATCTGAGATGAATATAGCTAATAGTGAAATCTAAAGACTTTCTAGTCTTCTAGATGAAAATGTTATACATTTATATTATAATGTTGTACAATATGCATGTTGTACATTTATATGAATTATAAGCCAATAAAATTTTTATTCATGAGACTTGAAAGTTTGCTAAAAGATAGAGAAGATGAAGAGCTAAATATTCTTTCATATTTGTTTATGTACTGTTCAATGTAATGTTGGGTATTTCACTATATACCCTATTTGTCTCCATAACCACTAGCAAGTTTATGGAGTAAACCTACTATGATGTAATGTATCAAATACTTTTTCCTTACACACCAGTGTCTGCTTTCGTCCTGTGTTTGGACAGTGCTGCCATTTATGAATGTGTGGGTGTCTTTGTGCCTGAATGACAAAACAGTCCACTTGAAGTCTAGGAAAGGGACTATTAGTTGTATTGTATGTCATGTCAATTCAATGAGCATTTCAAAACAAAAAACTCATGGAAAAAGTGAGTAAGATGTTATGAGTGCTCAGTGGCTCCAGTCATGTCTGAATATCTGTGATGCTATGGACTGTAGACCCCCAGGCTCCACTGTCCATGGGATTCTGCAGGCAAGAATACTGGATAGGGCTGTCTTGCTCTCCTCTAGGAGATCTTCCCCACCCAGGGATTGAAACCACATCTCCTGTGTCTCCACTATTGCTGGCGGATTCTTCAGCACTGAGCCACTGGGGTTATAGGCAAGGCCATTATTAGCATTAAGTATGGTAAGAAGATCGTCAAAAAAGCAAGAGAGTTCCAGAAAAACATCTATTTCCACTTTATTGACTATGCCAAAGCCTTTGACTGTGTGGATTACAACAAACTGTGGAAAATTATGAAAGAGGTGGAAAATTATGAAAGAGGTGGAAATACCAGACCATCTGACCTGCCTCTTGAGAAATCTGTATGCAGGTCAGGAAGCAACAGTTTGAACTGGACATGGAACAACTGACTGGTTCCAAATAGGAAAAGGAGTACGTCAAGGCTGTATATCGTCACCCTGCTTATTTAACTTACATGCAGAGTACATCATGAGAAATGCTGGGCTGGATGAAGCACAAGCTGAAATCAAGATTGCCAGGAGAAATATCAATAATCTCAGATATACAATAACCCTTATGGCAGAAAGTGAAGAACTAAAGAGCCTCTTGATGAGCTGCAGTCCATGGTGTCACAAAGAGTCGGACCCAATTGAGCACTGAACTGAACTGAACTGATGGTAAGAAGAAAAACTAAATTCTGTGTTAAATCACATACTTTCTCCAGAATTTGTTAGTCATGGTATTTTTCAGTAAGGTCATAAATAAGCCTGACTAAAGTAACTTTGTGGAAAGAATAATGCTTATCTCATTTGCTCTCTAAAAGCCCAGAGTTTTAAATACAAATTCCAGAAACACCCAACTGGTATACATAACATATACCCTTCAGTTCAGTTCAGCTGGACTCTTTGCAACCCCATGGACTGCAGCATGCCAGGCTTCCCTGTCTGTTACCAACTCCTGGAGCTTGCTCAAACTCATGTCCATCGAGTCAGTGATGACATTCAACCATCTCATCCTCTGTTGTCCCCTTCTCCTCCCGCCTTCAAACTTTCCCAGCATCAGGGTCTTTTCCAATGAGTCAGTTCTTCGCATCAGGTGGCCAAAATATTGGAGTTTCAGTTTCAGCATCAGTCCTTCCAAAGACCATTCAGGACTGATTTCCTTTAGGATGGACTGGTTGGATCTCCTCACAATCCAAGGGACTCTCAAAAGCCTTCTCCAACATCACAGCTCAAAAGCATCAATTCTTCAGTGCTCAGCTTCCTTTATAGTCCAACTCTCTTATCTATACATGACTACTGGAAAAACCATAGCTTTGACTAGACAGACCTTTGCTGGCAAAGTAATTTCTCTGCTTTTCAATATGCTGTCTAGATTGGTCTTCCCTGGTGGCTCAGATGGTAAAGCATCTGTCTACAATGCGGGAGACCTGGATTCTATCCCTGGGTCAGGAAGATTCCCTGGAGAATGCAATGGCAACCCACTCCAGTACTCTTGCCTGGAAAATCCCACGTGCAGGCACTGTCCATGGGGTCGCAAAGAGTCGGGCATGACTGAGCGACTTCACTTTCACTTTCTAGGGTTACAGCTTTTCTTCCAAGGAGTAAGCCTCTTTTAATTTCATGGCTGCAATCATCCTCTGCAGTGATTTTGGAGCCCAGAAAAATAAAGTCTGACCTATTTCCACTGTTTCCCCATCTATTTCCCATGAAGTGATGGGACTGGATGCCATGATCTTTGTTTTCTGAATGTTGAGCTTTAAGCCAACTTTTTCACTCTCCTCTTTCACTTTCATCAAGAGGCTCTTTAGTTCCTCTTCACTTTCTGCCATAAGGGTGGTGCCATCTGCATATATGAGGTTATTGATATTTCTCTTGACAATCTTGATTCCAGCATGTGCTCCAAACAGCCTGGTATTTCGCATGATGTACTATGTATATAAGTTAAATAAGCAGGGTGACAATATACAGCCTTGACGTACTGCTTTCCTGATTTGCAACCAGTCTGCTTTTCTATTTCCAGTTCTTACTGTTGCTTCTTGACCTGCATACAGATTTCTCAAAGGCAGGTGAGGTGGTCTGCTATTCCCATCTCTTTAAGAATATCCCTTATAGAGTCGGACATGACTAAGAGACTTCACTCATTTATATTAGCTAAATGGACTTTTTAAATTAAGAAAATTTTGTAGGAACTTTTGAGATTGTTTTATTATTTATTATTTGTACACACACTCTCTTTCTATATATATATACATGTAATAGATGTCACATATTGGTAATAGACATAGAAAAAACACTCATGAATCTACCACCCAACTTCAAAAGCCAACACTGCAAATTAATTACTCTCTATGTACTTCCTCCCAACTATTGGAAACCACTGTTGTGAATTATGAGATTATTCTCTTGTTTTTTTAAAAATATAATTTTACTACATATAATGAAAATATAAAATGTTTTTAAAAGAGTTAAATACCTGTTTTTGTTGTTGTTTAGTCACTAAGTCATATCCAACTCTTCTGCAACTCCATGGAAAGTAGCCCCCAGACTCCTCTCTCCATGGGATTTCCTAGGCAAGAATACTGAAGTGGGTTGGGTTGCCATTTCCTTCTCCAGGAGATTTTCCTGATCCAGGAATCGAACCTGTAACTCCTGCATTGGCAGATGATTTTTTACCACTGAGTCCCCTGGGAAGCCCTCCTAAATACATATAGCAATAGTAAAATCCAATAGAGTTGGATTCATATTTTTTTTATTTGTTTTCACTTTAGTTTCTGTTATGGTTATTTGGCTTCATATCATCTCTTTATCTTTGACATTTTATTCTTAAAAAACAACTAAATAAAAAGGTGTGGAAGATATTGTTAATATCTTCCTTATAAAGTTTTCATGAAGATTAAATGAAGCTAAGAAGGTTAAAATGTAGCTACAGTGCTCAAGGGCTTCCCTGGTGGCTCAGACAGTAAACAATCTGCCTGCAATGCAGGAGACCTGGGTTCCATCCCTGCGTCAGGAAGATCCCCTGGAGAAGGAAATGGCAACCCACTGCAGTATTCTTGACTAGAGAATCCCATGGACAGAGGAGCCTGGGGGTTACAGTCCATGGGGTCTCAGAGTCAGACACAACTAAGCAAATAACACTTTCACTTTCAAAGTGCTCAAAGCAATGTTTGGCGCTTTCTAGATGTACTTATCACTATCATCATTATTATTACTATTATTATCATTATTTTCTGTTGCTGTATATGTGTGATTCTTGTTTTTAATTTAATAGTTGTTTAGTCAACTGACATGTTTCAATCCAAAGCCTTGACTGAGTTCTCAGATAATATTTTTGCTGTTATACATGTTACTATTTTAATTAAATTGTTTCCTCAATGCTTATTAAGCAGATAATTATGAAAAACATCATTCTACATTAACTCATAGTTTGTACCCTTATGCTCCTATAGATAGTCAAAGTAAACAGAATGCCAAGGAAAACTGCCTCAGAACAGACTCTGTTCCTGTCCAAACAAACCACATCCTACTCCAGTGTCTATATTAAGTAAAACATGCTTGTACTCAACCTTTCAACACTTTTTAAAAGTTTTACAGTTCATCACTTTCTTTTTGTGAGGAAGGGGACAAAATCTCTTATTATTATAAATGTGATTCCACAGATAATATTCATATATTATAAATATTAGATATTTTATATTAAAAAACACAATGTTGCTTTCAATACATAATTAATAGGTATGTAATAATGCTAAATATATAGATGTATAGATTTCCTTTGATTTTGTATGTCCCAGTAATGCTTTACTATATGTGTTATGTGGAAAAGAAAAATTATATCATTTTGATAATTTCTTATTCTCCTCAAGTACTTGCTTTGTAGAGTAGACACCATCATTTCTTCTGTTCTTTTTGTCAAGTGTAATGTTAAAAGATACAGTACTTGTAATGGCTTTGAAGAAATTATTGCCCTGAAGAATTCTACTGTATTATTAACATGTTACTCAAAAGGCACTTTTAAAACAAGCTTACTAAAATAGGCACTATCATTTCCTCTATAATTTTTCTCCATTATGTGATAAAAAGAAAAAAATATACAAGGGAACAAGTAAATTGTTTTATTTGTTTACTTTCCATTTTCCAGTTAAGATAGAAGCAAACACAAATGAGCAAATTTAAGATGATGCCCTAATAACATCATACTTCAGTGGGACACTCAGTCGTGTCCCACTTCTTGTGATCCCATGGACGGCAGCATGCCAGGCCTTTCTGTCCATCACCAACTTCTGGAGGTTACTCAAACTCATGTCCATTGAGTCAGTGATGCCATCCAATCATCTCATCCTCTGTCATTCCCTTCTCCTCCCACCTTCAATCACTCCCAGCATCAGGGTCTTTTCAAATGAATCAGTTATTTGCATCAGGTGGCCAAAGTATTGGAGTTTCAGCTTCAGCATCAATCCTTCCAATGAACATTCAGGACTGATTTCCTTTAGGATGGACTGGTTGGATCTCCTCATGATGCAAGGGACTCTCAGGAGTCTTCAACACCACAGTTCAAAAGCATCAATTCTTCAGTGCTCAGGTTTCTTTATAATCCAACTCTCACATCCATACATGACTACTGGAAAAACCATAACCTTGCTAGACAGACCTTTGCTGGCAAAGTAATGGCCCTGCTTTTTAATATGTTGTCTAGTTTGGCCATAACTTTTCTTCAAAGAAGCAAGTGTCTTTTAATTTCTGGCTGCAGTCACTATCTGCAGTGATTCTGGCCCCCAAAATAAAGTCTCTCACTGTTTCCACTGTTTCTCCATCTATTTGCCATGAAGTGATGGGACCAGATCCCATGATTTTAGTTTTCTGAATGCCAACTTTTTCACTCTCCTCTTTTACTTTCATCAAGAGGCTCTATAGTTCTTCTTTGCTTTCTGCCATAAGAGTGGTGTCATCTGCATATCTGAGGTTATTGATATTTCTTCCAGCAATCTTGATTCCATCATAATTAGCTTCTGTATAATACTAACCATGTTATATACTTTAAAGGTATAAATAAAATACTTTAAATAGAGGAATTTTCTGAACTTGAAAGCAATGGAAGGTGTTTCAAAAGAGAATATTTCATAGATATACAGCATAAATTATCACAACTTCAAGTGTATGAAAGCCACAATTAAAAACAAAATAGCTATGATTCAGAATATTTAAGATAAACATTATTGATACCATTAAAGTTTAAATGCCTCAGAGGAATCAGTAAGAAAATACTAATATAATAATAGATAAATGAACGCACTGTGAATTGACAATTTACAAAAGAAGAGAACAATTATAATAGTATTAGCCACCAATTTTCAGAGCCCATTTGAACATGAAACAGTTGATGAAATTAAAATATTGTAAAAAAAAAAAAAAACTGTTGTTCCCAATTCACTAATATAATCCTTCGGGAAAGATGTAAACTCTGGGGTTCACAATTTTGTGGTCATATCCTGGTAGCCCTTTAAAAATTTAAACTCTACACTATAACGAAATCTGACTTTTTCTCCACTCTGTTTGCCTGTTGCCCTTTATGATCTTTTTATGCTCTGCGTTTCAATGGTGTCCTTAGAATATCTTTTTCTTGGATTTCAGTGTGACTTTACCATCTCTGCTCTTAATTAACCTTTCTTCCTCTGAACTGGTTGCACATTCAGTGTGCATGTTTGTCTTTCTTTGTTCAGTCTGAACTGGCTATGAGTGTAGCAGAGGAAGCAAGGCTATCTCGCGAAAGGGCACCACCTCTTTTCACAGTCTACTCCCGGTTCATGGACTCTCAGCGGTCAGTTTGAGACCATAATTGTGTTCATATGTCACAACCAACTCCTCACAGGGGCCTGCCCTCCATGCTTTCTTCCCTTACAGAATCCTAAATACCATTCCTAGCTCCTTTACTGTTTACGCTTTTAACTAAACAACTTCAAGACAATTCTCAGGGGGAACACGGGAGGTGGGGGGGGAAACAGTGTGGTTGAAAACTACCTTCTGTTGTGTGTATATTCAGATAAGCAGCAATCAAGCTGTGGAGAGTTCCCTGATCCTCCAGTAACACTCTTCTGAAAGAATGCTGGGACGCATGACTGCCATAAGCCCAGCAAGTCACAGGGTTTGTTATTTTTCACTCAAAGCAGCTGCAATGCGGCACTTGGCCAATTAGCACATAGGAAGAACATTTAACATCCTACAGAAAAACATCACTGTTACCGTTTGTCTAAAAATTACTTCCGTGTTCTGGGTAATTTTTTAAAGGCCAACAACTATGTTATTTAAAGACAGGCAGTTCTTAAAGTTAATTCTATCATTCTATCTATATAGGCTGAACTTTCATTTAACAATAATTTGAGTAATAAAGATAAGAGAACAACTGCATTCTCATTTCACATGACTTTGGGTCAGGGTACTACGCCTTTGAATTTCAAACTTCTAACTGAGAGGAAGGGTTAACTGGACTTGACCAGGCAAATATGACTGAGAACAATTGAGGGAAATGTGTTGGAAGCAACTTCTCTGACAGTTAAAAGCTGAGAGTCATGGAAATATGTTCATGCTGCAGGGTAAAGCAGAACACTGGGTGGGAATTAGACTCTAAAAGACTCGTCAGAGAAGAAAGATCCTTCACCACTCATTAAGCAGGATAGTGTGGCAGGAGCTGTAACACTAACCTTAAGAATGGATTCCTTCCAGTCATGGATCATTCTGATATGGAATTTCAAAGGCAGCATCCACATTTCTTGGAGGCAAAGTGGCATCTACCTCACAGATTTTGTGGAAAGTTTTTGAACATCCCAGAATAGTCTGTCACCATAAGCTAAATTACTAAAGAACTAGGAAAATTTCAGCTCACACTGAAAAAGGCGTAATCAAACAAATAGTCCTAGCCTGAGTCAATTTGAGAGATCTTTTAATGAGACCTAGAGGCTGAAATTTTCAAAACAATGACAATAAGCAACCCAAATCAGCTATCTTTTTCTCCTAAAAAAGATTTATGACAGTTCATCAAAAATATACTTTGTAGAGAAGTATTTTGGTTTTGTTTTGTTTTGTTTACCTACTTGTCAAGGTAAGTTTCTAGCTGCTGAGAGGTTGACTAAATGGACCTCCCAGTCTGTTCCTGTTTCAGACATCCCTGATCTCTGACCTCTGAATTATAATTCCAGGATTGACTTTGAGCCTCTTCAGTGCAACCAAGAAAAGACATGAGAGGATGATGGGATAAACTGACATAGAGGTTTTTCCTTACCACAAATTTTATTGTGAGTCTTGTTGTATAGATTTTTCAGAAACAGAAAGCTGATATTCAAAATGCCTTCTGATCATACAGCCCTTAGTTAATCTTAATTTATGATACAAATATACCTCAAAGGTTGGAAAGTCAGGGTAGAGGTGACCATAAAGTTGAATAAATCAGGAAAGAAGGATAGTCAGAATCAGGGACTGGTGTCTAGAGTCTTGGAGGTTGCCTTAAGGATGCTTACGAGGGACTGAGGGGTTGAGTTTATGTAATATGATTAGGGACTTTCCCCGTGGCTCAGTGGTAAAGAATCTGCCCACAGTGCAGGAGACTGAGAGGCACAGGTTAAATCCCTGGGTTGCAGAGCTCCCTGGAATAGGAAATAGCAGCCCATTTCAGTAAATTTGCCCGGGCAATCCCATGGACAGTAGATCCTGGTGGCTACAGTCTATGGGGCCACAGAAGAGTCAGACACAACTTGGTGACTAAACAACAAACATGATCAAATGAGAAATCAAAACAATTATCCTGTCATCAGACTAATGATTGCATTTCAGTGTTAATATACAGGGCCACTTTGGTTACAACTGAATACTTGCTAAAAAAGAGAAACAGTAAAATGGGCCTACTTTTTATACTGCACTTAAAAGAAAAATGCAGCTGCCTGCATGTAAACATCTGAAGAAAATGACGTTAGAGGTCTACAATGCTGTGGATTATGCACAGATCAATGCACCCCTTTCTGAAAACAGACACCATATCTGAATGAAGAGAGCACATAACATCTGTAAAAATAGACACTTTCTACATTTAGAAATCATGTTAGATTGCTTTTTTATTTCTATGTAGGGAACTGAGAAAAACCTTTTTCTTCTTTTCCAATGAGATCTGAAATTTATGACTTGAGGACACACTTCTGCTCTGAAAAATTAATGAGTGTCAAAACACTTCCCTCCACTGTTGGTAAGTCTGACTGGTTAAATTCACAGATATTTGGCTTTAGCAGTGGAATTCTGTTGGACTCCTTCCCTAAGTGAGCCATACTTCTTTCTCTCAGTCACAAGGCTGGTGCAACACTTACAAAAGCTGAGAGCAGTGAGGTAGTAGTTATACTCTGCTTGTCTGTATATTTAGTAGAGAAAAAGGAAATCATGTCTTTCAGTGTCCTGCCATTAAATTTTAATGTAGATTCAAGGGATAAAAGTAGCATCCAGCCCATCTAGAATGACAAGAGTCCCAGTTTTAGTGGGAGGAATTTGTAGATAGCTGTTCAGTTTTAATTTTGTAAATAGAATATCCATAAGAAAGCCAAATATACAATGTTTATCTTCAGAATATATTTTTCCCTTTTAATGCTTTTTGGAAGGGAATAATCAGCACTTGGTTATCTCACCCAAACCATGCTTCCTCAAAGTATGATACTCAGAACCCTGATTTGAGAAGCTGCTTAAAAGGAATCAAATGCTAGAAAGACTTCTGTAATCAAACACATTTAAGTATCATATAGCTAACCAAATTTAAATGAGTTTCTTCTCTTCATGTCTTAGAACACTGAATATGCAATATGTCTTAGAATCTGTTATAATATGCAGATTTTCCACACATATTTGAACATAGCACTTTTTTTTGATTGTGGCAAGATAAAGGTATTTCATAGAATTAACGTCACATGAAACATGCCTTGTAAAGTACTTCCATAAATGAACCATACTTATTTTTCCATTTCTTCCAAATGCTTTCTTTTTTTTCTTTAAATAAAAATGTTCTGCTTCTATTCTTTTGTTCTTGTTTGTTCAGTTTTCTGACCTTACTAAGCACCCACTGAGCATAGCATAGCAGGAGGTAGAAACTATATATTGCTTTGACAGACTGTGTAACCTGAGAGAGTAAGGGCATAAGAAGGGATAAAAAGATGTTATTCTTTAAAAAAAATCAATTTTTTTCTGATCTACTACATACCTTGTAGACCCACTTCATTATAATATAAATGATTACATAGAATGTCAACCTAAAGTACATCTTGGCCCCAAAGCACTTTTGGGTAGCCACATAAAGTATTCAGGGATTTCATAAGCCTCTAAACTGTCATTATCCACATACTTGAGATTAAGTAAAATATAATATCTTTAAAAAAAAAATCACAAAAGAGGCTAAAAGTGCCATGAAACATCACTATAGTTAGCGGCAAATGGACTTTCTTTCATCAATATCCTTCTACTCACTTATTGAATAATTATTATGTTAGATTAATAATTCAGTGATTATGTCTTCAGTTAGCTTCATTTCATAATAAGAAAGTTCACCGGTAAGTCATAATGGATAATTATCCTGAAATGATTTGTTTAAATATTCAGCCTGGTATTCCATATGACTCATTTATATCATAGAATTAATAAGTGACATTTCCAAGATTCAGTATTTATAATAAATGAGATTGTTCTGATATGAAACAACTTCCTGTAAGTAGGTTAATTATTTAAGCTAAACCACAGTATCCTACAATGACCTTTTCCTCTCTAAACTTCTATTACTGTAAATCAAGCTAAATCACAGCATGTGATATATTTTATATATCTTCTGAGATTACGAGGATTCTGAATCCTTAACTAGTTTTCCCTCCTAGCCAAGGCTCTATGATGAGATATGCAGAAGGTACAGGACAGACAGATATGCAGGACTCTGACCTCAGGCTCACATGTGGAACATATAGTTATGGTGATTTGGGTGGGATAACTTTTGAGTCATCATTATTCCTTCGGTGCTATAGCCCAAAGTCTTAACATCTTAACTACTCCTTGCTTTCTTTATTTATTTATGCCTATCTAGGTTTGCATCTTTTCACATTTTTTTTTTGTTGCCTCCAAAACCTGGTTTTTGTTTTACTTTACTCAATTTTTTTCTTTTTTTTTTGTGGGGGAGAGACTCACCTTATTTGTTTATTGATAATTGTTATCAGGCAATTACATACTTTTCTTATAAAAACATATTAATTTTAAAACTATCCAATTATATTGACAAAATATAATTGAATATCTTATATTGTACAATATAATATAGAACTCAGTTCAGTATTTCTGCCTGGAAAATTTCATAGACAGACGAGCCTGGTGCATCGCAGTCCATGGTGTCACAAAGAGATGGACACGACTGAGCGACTGAACACGAGCATGCACATCTAATTTTATGTCAATAAAGTTTCACAAAATTACTTCAAAATTTTTCTTTCTTCTTTATTTCCAAATAAGCGATTAATTTTTCCAAAATAAATTTCTTATGACAGATTTAGAATGAGATCTCTAGTCCACTTTATATAGACAAAAAAATCACTATTATTTTACAAATTAGATAACTGAAATTTTAAAAAGTTAAGTTTTCCAATGACATTTACCTAGCTAATGGTAAAGACAAAACTGTCTTAAAACTAGGCTACTTGTTAACCATAACATTGAATGAAGATGTATTTAAGGTACGTGTATTTCCTTGGTCTTTGCTGCTCCTGCTGCTAAGTCACTTCAGTCGTGTCCGACTCTGTGCGACCCCATTGACAGCAGCCCACCAGGCTTCTCCGTCCCTGGGATTCTCCAGGCAAGAACACTGGAGTGGGTTCCATTTCCTTGGTCTTTAGGGGGATGCCAAATCCTAGTGCACTGTATTATTTTTTCTGGTTTTATTTATGGTTTAAATCTCTGTTTGATTTGGTCTTCATTTGTGAAAACTGGATTTATTAACATGCATCTGAACATTTTCATAGCTTAGCAATTTACCAATAAATTATCTGCTCAGAACCAATCACATATTAACTGTCCTGCAACTGTGACTTAAGATGGCCTTAAGGAGTTAGCATCTGATTTCCCCAGTACTCATGCTTTCCAGATGGTTATTTGGCAAACTGGAACATTATCTGGGACCCTAGGAGATAAATAATATTTCTAACTCTTATCAAATCTATTTTGGAAATGTGAGCTCTTGATAAAATTTCATTTTGGCTTTGTTCTATTACTTTACATGTCAATTACATAGTCCTGCAGAGTTACAGAATAAATTCCTTGCTGAATAGAGTAAGTGATGCTTTTTCTCTTAATTCTCTCCTCAATTATTAGTCAGTGTTCTCACAGGACTCTGATCTAGTGAAAAAAATTATTAGTTTCTAGAGCCAAGGAAAGTATGTGACTGACTTGTAATCAAATGCTTGATAATGCAAACTAGAAAGGCACCAGACGAACCAGAGGATCTAAGTGCAATATTTTTCTGCAATATTTCAAAAAATCACATTGTCTGAAGCAACACTGCTGTATAAGGATAACTAAAGTGATCCTTTTTACTAACAGTTCTAACAAACACTCCCCTGTCCTTCTATGTGCTAGTCCAATTTACTCTAAGAAATGGCATTGTGTTCAATAAACCTGGAGCCAGTGTCTATAACACTATGCTTATTTACAAATCTAAATTCCAAACAATAGTCTCCTTCTCCTCTGTCAGATTTCTCAAAGAGACCATATCTATATTGCCCTCTACTTCACATGAATCATAGAGGCTTGATAAATTCTCAAGTTTCTAAAGTCCAGATAACAATCCACAAAATGCACCTGTTATCTTAGATATAAGCATGATGGACATAGAGAGAGGAGATAAAACACAGTAAAGATTTAATTTTAAAGCC
>SJXQ01007677.1:342976-445089 GCA_006408695.1 Aepyceros melampus | reverse complement strand
ATAGGAATTGCATTGAATCTGTAGATTGCTTTGGGTAGTATACTCATTTTCACTATATTGATTCTTCCGATCCATGAACATGGTATATTTCTCCATCTATTAGTGTCCTCTTTGATTTCTTTCATCAGTGTTTTATAATTTTCTATATATAGGTCTTTAGTTTCTTTAGGTAGGTATATTCCTAAGTATTTTATTCTTTTCGTTGCAATGGTGAATGGAATTGATTCCTTAATTTCTTTTTCTACTTTCTCATTATTAGTGTATAGGAATGCAAGGGATTTCTGTGTATTGATTTAAAGCCATTTTTAAAGGAAATATTATTTTATGATAGTCATTAAACTGAATAAATATAATATGTTTTATATGATTCTTCATAAATTTTAAACTCTTCATTTTTCACTGTACTATTTTTGAGTTTCACAAGAACAGAAGATGTACATGGCACATAAGGAATGATATTCCCATTTTACATAGAATATTAACACGTTTATACAGTGTCTCATACACTCCTGTTTAGTGTGTGCTTAGTATTGCCTGTTTGGAGTGTGCTATACTGATGAGTTCATTTAGTCCCTAAAACTTCAACTCTGAGAAAGTTCTATTATTACCCCCTTTACACGTAATGAGGAAACCAAGCCACAGAAAGCAGATAACTTCTCAACATCCCACAGCTAGAACGGTAGAATTGGGGAACAACCTAAGTAAACTAACTCCACAGATGTTCACTTTAACCCTTGCATTGTACTGACTTTCACATAAAAAGTAAAGAAACTAGGGCCTCATGAAAGTGTGATTTTTTTTTTTTTTGCATTGCTACATAAGCAGTAATATCATGAGTCTAGTCTAGAGTTCTTGTTTTCTGATTCTTATTGGAGAGATTACAAAGTTTAAAAAGCATATTGCAGAGGGGGGTTCAGGATGGGGAACACATGTATACCTGTGGCGGATTCATGTTGATGTATGGCAGAACCAATACAGTATTGTGAAGTAATTAACCTCCGATTAAAATAAATAAATTTATATTTTAAAAAAAAAGCATATTGCAAAGTTCTTAATAAAAAATCTGTCTGTTTTTCTCAAGTCAAAAGAAGTGTTTTAATTTCTAGATGGATGTGATTCAAGGAAATGATATTTAAGAAACTGGGACCCAAACAGCAAAATTTTTGTGATGATAGAGTATGCATTTGTGCATGATATGTTCTAAAGTAAACTACAAAGGCTAACTGAGTAAAACTACACAGACTAAATCCTAGTTAAGAGGACTACATTGATTCATTTTTTAACAAAGATTTACCGAAGTCCTACTTATACTAAGCATGCTTCTTTGAGGTTGCTCTGTTAGTGAACTGCCTTTGTGTAAGTCTACAGACAAGAAAATGGAGGGATATAATAAAGCAAAATAAAACAAAACCAGAGTAAATAAGATAATTATAAGGCAGTAGGGATTGTAGAAAAAAGAAAAATGTCAAGTATGGCAATAAGGAATCTGAAATTCAACGTTGTTGATGATAATGGAATAGCTGTAGTTTTTACCAGGATATTAAGATTAAGTTTCCAGCTGTGATGATAAAGGCAGTCCTACAGTTTTCTAAGGGAGCTACGCTTGAGAATATGGGAACAATTTATTAAAAACAGTGGTAATGACTGGCATATTCAAGAAATACCAAAATGACCAGCAGGGCCAGTTATATAATCTATATAAGATTAAAGTGTTAAGAATTTAAAGGTGGTTACAAGGGAGAATTACAGTGTGGGGTCCTTTTGAGCAAACAGTCCCATATAATGACATAAGCTGTATGTCCATGAAGCTGGCATTGGTGGCCACATGAGTGACTGGGAGATGAGATTAGAAAGGTAAAGAAAGGCCAGATCTTGTAGTAATAATACTATTAGCACCATAAAGACAGTGTTGGCTTTTACTCTGAGTAAAGTGTGGAGCTACTGGATGGTTTGAGTTAAAGAGAAATATGGTTTGATTTAAAGTTTTAAAAAGATTTCTGCCACTGCTGTTTTGAGAGTAGAATGTAGATCAGCCAGAGTAGAGGCAGGAAAAAGTTGCATTAACAACTAATAATTGTTTGAGTTGGATAATAATTTAAGAAACTAGATATTTCTTTGTGATAAACTTAATAGCTCTAAAAATATATATATATACATATATATAAAAGTGTGAATTATATATAGTGGTATTAATGTATATTAATAAGTCTGGTTCAGATTAAAAGAGAAATGTTTGGTTTTATGTAAATTGATTGCAAGACATAAAAATAAAGTTAGTTATGGAAGAAGGTTAAATATCTGATGGGATGGCATTATATTTAGTGTAAACTTTCAGATATGGAAATCTCAGATTTTAGTTTTGTCTGTAATATGAATACACATTTGTTGTTGTTGAGTTGCTAAGCTATTTCTAGCTCTTTGTGACCCCACAAATTGTAGCACACCAGGCTCCCCATCTTTCTCCCAGAGTTTGCTCAAGTTCGTGTCCATTGTGGTGATGCCATCCAACCACCTGATTCTCTGTTGTCTCCTTCTCTTTCTCTCAATCTTTCCCAGCATCAGAGTCTCTTCCAGTTGAAAATATGTAATAAATGAGAGCATATGCATCTTCACTGAAAGTAATTGTAAACAAGATAATTATATTTGAAAAGATTTTTGGAGATTACATCCTATGAAAGTATGTGTGTGTGTGACTCTTAAAGGTATTGCTGAGCATTAACACTTGCCTTAGTCCCTGCTTCATGCATTATGAATGATACATTTGTAATAACAATTTGATTATGCTAGCTTCACAGTTAAACTAAGAACTTTTGTGTATATGCATACATTCTGGATACATACACAAAGTTTAAATTTACAGAAGGCCAATGGTAAAATGCCAAAAACAAATAATTCATCCTTTAATTTTTTTGGAAATTTAATATGCATTGGATGTTGAAATTCTATTATTGTAAAGTGATAAAAATAGTGCTTCTTCAAATAAAACTGGAAGAATTTATTTCTTTCAAAAGCAATAAACAGGTGGCTGTATACAAACAGCCCACCATCTCTGAGAATTTCCTATCAAAAATAGGCCAGGTTGGGATCCTGGAAAGATTGATGCAATAATTGAATGGTTGGTGAATCTCCTCCAACCTCCTAATTTAAAAGAAATTAACTGACCAATCAAACAACCAAAACAACAACAACGAAAAAACCCCCACTGATATTGTAATTAAACATCAATTAAAATAAATAAATTTATATTAAAAAATAAAACCAACAAGGACCTACTGTAAAAAAATAATGAAAAATAAAGAAAAAAAGATTTTTCTGTCTGGTTAAAAAACAACAACAACAAAACCCCCACTCCAATCCTACCAAACATTAATACAGAAAAACTGGAAACCCCAAGGAAGATATCTATCTAAAAATCTAGTGATGGTATGGTTTCAGGATCTCAAAAATATGTGTGTGGAGTCAAATCTATAAGACTCACATGAAATCAGAAACTGCAGAAAAGAAACTAAAGAGAAAACTCTTACAGCTCTGAGGAATCCACAAACCACAAAAGATATTCACTGCCAAGTGTCCCAGTTCAAACTGAGAAGAGCATCCAAACTGAGAGGGAGTTTTCAGGCCTAAGTTTATGAGCGATTGAAAGGAGGCTGTTGGAAGAAAGGACTGAAGCTGTCTGAGCCCTGTGAAATTTAAGAAACAAACAAAAACAAAAACAAAAAAAAAATGTAAAAAACCAAAGCTTACATCAGGATAAGATCCTATACTGAGGAAAAAGTATGATCAAAATGAAGGCAAAGAAGGTGCAGACAAAAAAGTGAAAGGTACCTCCAAAATGCATGTGAACATGTTTGATTATTTTATGAAAATAACAGAAGAAAAAAAATCTCTAGAGTGATAGAGGTAAAATCCACATGAATATTCACAAATAATGTCAAAAAACATAGGAATATTAATCTTACTTAAAAATGACCAACTGATAAATACTTTTGGTTGATTTCCATAGAGATTGCTGTTGCTTAGTCACTAAGTTGTGTCCAACTCTTTTGCAAACCAGAGGACTATAGCCCCCCAGGCTCCTCTGTCCACAGGATTTCCCAGGCAAGAATACCAGAGTGGGTTGCCATTTCTGTCTCCTGGGGATCTTCCTGACCCAGACATCAAATCTGTGTCTACTGTATCGGCGGGCAGATTCTTTACCATTGAGCCACCAGGGAAGCCCCCTATTAGTACAGAGAAATAAAAGAATAATAAAAATCAGAATAATATCCCTGAAAAAATTGAAGATCTAACAGAAAGTCCTGCTCAATAAACAGTTTTTAACATATCTTAATATTTCAAGTGGTGTTAAAATTAATACAAAAATAATATAAACTCAGAAAGAACAATTTAAGTCATAAATAAAATAAAAAAAATAAAAAAACATACTTGAACAAATATACAAAAGGTATATGACAGGAAATACATAGAAAAAATTTGGAAAGTCATCTCAGAAATGAAGCCTGAATTGGAACAGAAATAATCATGAATAATGAGCGTAGAAGAATTGATGCTTTTGAACTGTGGTGTTGAAAACTCATGCGAGTCCCTTGGACTGCAAGGAGATCCAACCAGTCCATTCTTTTTTTTTTTAATTAATTTTAATTTTTTTAGTTTGTTTTGCTTTACAATACTGTATTTGTTTTGCTAATGGCTGGATGGCATCACAGACTCAATGGACGTGAGTCTGAGTGAACTCCGGGAGTTGGTGATGGGCAGGGAGGCCTGGCATGCTGCGATTCATGGGGTCGCAAAGAGTCGGACACGACTGACCGAGTGAACTGAGCTGAACTGAACTGAATGCCATAAGAAATACAAAATGCTGAAAATGGACATTTAACATTTTTAAATAATATAAAAATAAATACAATGGATTTGAGAAAAATCATTAGATTTAAAGGATAATCTCCTTGAGTTTGTTCAAACTCAAGCTCATTGAGTCAATGATGTCATCCAACCATCTCATCCTCTGTCACCCCCTTCTCCTATCCTTAATCTTTCCCAGCATCAGGGTCTTTTCCAATGAGTTGGCTCTTGGCATCAGGTGGCCAAAATATTGGAGCTTCAGCTTCAGCATCAGCTCTTCCAATGAATATTCAGGACTGATTTCCTTTAGGATGGACTGACTGGATATCCTTGTAGCCCAAGGGACTCTCAAGAGTCTTCCACAGCACCACAGTTCAAAAGCATCAATTCTTTGGTGCTTAGCCTCCTTTATGGTTTAGCTCTCACATCCATACATGGCTACTGGGAAAAACATAGCTTTGACTATATGGACTTTTGTTAGCAAAGTATATGTTTCTGTTTTTTAATATGCTGTCTAGGCTTGTCATACATTTTCTTCCAAGAAGCAAGCAAAATTGTTACCATATTTGGATTTCCTGATACATTTAAATAGTGCTTTATGACAGAACTTCACAATGAAATAAACACGTTATTTGCAACTATTTAAAGTTTATAAAAATATTAGCTGTCTTCCTAAAATGTGCAAGAGAGTAGATATTTATTTAATAAATATTTAATTATGTGAATTTTTTTCTTGAAAATCATTGTTCATAAGAGCCTGGGGCAGTAGATTAAATAATTTAACATGGTTAATATAGAAGGAAGTTGAAATTTAGTCTGTTACAATTATTTATGTAGAAGATAATGGTGGCAGTGTTCCTGGAAACTCTGATAGACATGGAAAAGGATCGAATTATTTTAAAGAAATTATAGTAGGATTCAGGGCCATACAGAACATAAACATATTTTTTAAAAGAAGAATATATCAAATATGGCCAAGTTTTCTAGATATGGAATCCAGAAAGTCATATGAAAAAAGCTCATTGACAGAACTGGGTTAGCTGGAAAGCAAATGTATCTTGGCGAACAAAATGGAGGCGTTAAATTTTGCACATAGTGAATTTGAGGTAACAATCAACAAAGCTTTGTGCATATACAAGTAAGAACTTCAGACTATACATATAACTATGAGGTTATTTTTAGAGACATAAATAATGATAATATAAAATTAGGTAAGGCTCCTGAAAGGCTAGATGAAAAAAAAAAAAAAGAGCAGTTTCTAAAATGAAGTAATGTCCTATATTTTCAGCCAATTGCACCTTTTAGGAGTAAAGATTTGCTGAATGATGGAATGATGTACAGGACATAGATTTGAAATGTGTCTTAGATTACTAAGTGTCTAAGTGAGTCATTCTTACCAAATAAAATTTTCATCAAGGTTGCTGCAGGCAAATCATATGAATGCCCAGGTCTCAATTATATTTAACCTTCATAGATTATAATAAAGTTATCATAAGATTGTAGGAATGGGAGGAAGGAAATGTACCCAAATATGTAACAAGTTCTTTATCTTTGTATATAAAACTAAAATACTAGCTATTTTTTTTAATTGTAGTGTTGTCTATTTTATAAGAAAACGTAAGAAAACAGCCTAAGGCTGTGTGAACCCAATGTCAAAACAAATTGAAAAATCCAGTATGAAAACAGCAAAATTGTATACTTATTTTAAGTAACTGCACTTGAATTTTAATATTTTCTCTCATTCTTGGATGGAATTCTAGTAAGCTAAAATATCTAGTTATTGTATATGTTTTTTAGTATCATATAAAATTGTGTTATTAATTTCTCTGCACATGTTAAACTTTGCAGTATTTAAATATACTGTGCTGGGTGAGTTCTATACTCAATTTTTTAATTTGAAATTTGAAATATTCATTCATATAATATGATAGCTATTTTCTATCATAGGCTATGAACAACTCATTTTCAGTTATGAAAATATTATCATCAGTTGAAATGTTTCTATTTTAAATATTTTTATATTTAAATATTTTAAATATTTTTTATATTTAAATATGTGAGTCATATTACTTAAGGATGTAATCAAAAGGTAGATTGCAAAGTTGCCTTCTACAGGGAGGAAGTTCATAAAGTTTTACAGTTACACAGGCCACAGCATAGACCCTAAAATCTTCTTTTCCAATTATCAAAGTGAAAAAGAATTTAGAACATCAGAAAAAACATGAGCTATCATTTGGTCTAATAACAGGAAATATGAGGAAAATTAACTGTTAACTTCCTCCTAGATAAAGGAACATGATTTGAGTAAATCAAATCTACCTATCTATTGACCCATCCATCCATCTATCATTTATCTAAACGTCTATATGTGTCTAACTACCTACATAAATAAATAATATGCCATGCCCACAAATTTTATAAATTTCTTTAAAAGCATACATGCAATTTTTTCTCTTTATTTGAAATTATTTTATCTAGAAGAATGTAATTGTTCTAATGAGGCGGATGAAGCTGGAGCCAATGGATGATGCTGGAGCCGATTATATAGAGTGAAGTAACCCAGAAAGAAAAACACCAATACGGTCTACTTACACATATATATGGTATTTAGAAAGATGGTAATGATAAACCTGTACGCAAGACAGCAAAAGAGACACAGATGTATAGAACAGCCTTTTGGACTCTGTGGGAGAGGGAGAGGGTGGGATGATTTGGGAGAGTGGCAGTGTAACATGTATGATATCATAAGTGAAATGAATCACTGGTCTAGGTTTGATGCAGGATGCAGGATGCTTGGGACTGAAGCACCGGGATAATCCAGAGAGATGGTGTGGGGCGGGAGGGGGGAGTTGGGGGTCGGGATTGGGAGTTCATGTACACTCGTGGCTGATTCATGTCAATGTATAGCAAAACGAATACAGTATTGTAAAGCAAAATAAACTAAAAAGTAAAATTAATTAAAATAAAATAAAATAACCTGCCACAGACTATCTTAAACTGTAACATGCCAGATTAAATATTATCTTAAAAATTCTCCAAAATCTCAGCTCCTATATAACATAGTTTACATAATAATATGTACAGAATTACAATTTTATCATGTACTTGTTGCCTCCTCTTTGTCTATGGATTCATTGCTCATAACTAGGGCTTAAATTTCAAGAAAGCAAGAATGCAAAGGGAGTGAAAGGTGGTAAGATGCATAACGTTCACTCATTTAGTGATATGAATATCTAGAAATATATATTGTTTGCTAAACAATTTTCTATCATTTTTGTTACTTTTTCTATTCTTCTACATACCTCAGGATTTTTGTGTTCAGAATTTTCCATTTTGGGAATAGTTTCAGAGACCTGTTAACTTATAAGACCCAGTTTCACTGATAAATGAGATAGACTGTTGTCAAGAACTGGGTTTTTCAAGATCCAACTAAGTGTTAAGATTATATATAAGGGTCTGATGTTGTAAACTGGAGAAGGGAATGGCAACCCACTCCAGTGTTCTTGCCTAGAGAATCCCATGGACAGAGGAGCCTGGTGGGCTGCTGTCTATGGGGTCACACAGAGTCAGACATGATTGAAGTGACTTAGCAGCAGCAGCAATGTTGTAAGATTTTCAGATTTCTCAGTAGAAATAGGAAGGCCGAATTTTTTAAATAAAATATACAATTAGAAACATTTTGTTTAAATTTAAAATAAAAAAAAAATTTTAAGCATAATTTGCTCACTTCAGTTGCTCAGTTATGTCTGACTCTTTACAACCTCATGGACTATAGCCTACTAGGCTCCTTTGTCCATGGGGTTTTCCAGGCAAGAACACTGGAGTGGGTTGCCCTTTCCTCCCTGAGGAAATAATTCAGACCCAGGAATCAACCTGAGTCTCCTTCATCTCCTGCATTGGCAGGTGGATACTTTACCACTAAGCCACTTGGGATGTAGGTATATTTTGCATCTGCATTACAATTTCCACCTACCACTTAATAGATTTCTCTCTTATTTTGAATGAAGCTCTTTAGAGCCAGAAATTTTTATTGCTATATACAAAAGGAAAAGCAAATATAGCTAGAGTCATTTTCCTGCTTTTGGCCATAATGGTATAAATAATAGTGAAATATTAGTCCTCTCAAGGTTAATACCTACAATTTTTGTATATCTTTGCATGGAATTCATGTTTGAAGAATGTTTTCACTGAATATACAATTGTGGTTTGACATTTGTTTTCCTTTCCATGCTGTAAAAAATGCTATGACAGCATCATAAACAAATATACATTATATAAGATATTAAAGAAAGTTGTTTAGGTTGAAGAAATTGAATTTCAGGAAGGAATAAAAAGCACAGGAAACGATCATTATATGGTAAACATAGAATGCTTTATACTTTACACTTTCTTCTCAATGTTTTTCTAATTTAGTCTTTCAAACAATCATTATAACAATGCACTGTGGGTTTCACAATGCATATAGAAGGTATATATAATAAAAATAACACAATGGAATGGGGGTAAAAGGAACTATATTGTTCATTTGCAGTCTTTTTCATTTATGTGAAGTGGTAAAATATAATATAAACTTTGCTTGTCAATGATAAGTTTAAAACTCATGTTATAATCCCTAGATAAGCTAGGAAAAAAATCCAAGAGAAAGAAGGAAAGGTGGGGGAAAAGATGAGGAAAATCTGGAAAAAAAGGAAATTGTAAACATAATAAAACTAAATTGAAATATATTAATAATTTTGACCAAAATCAAAGTAAAATAAACATCTGCAAATTCCTATTTTACTTAAGGATTCTGTATTTGTAATTAAAAGTTCTCCAACCAAGGTAACAGCAGCTGAAGTAAATTAACTCTAAACATTTTGAAACAACATTATAAAAGAAATAAAATCTATAAGAATTCCTTCAGAAAATGGAAGAGGAAACTTTTTCCAGCTCCTTTTCTGAGGCCAATATAATGGTGTTAAAATTAATCAAGATAGTAAAAGAAACAAAAATTATGAGAGCAAAGGAACCTCATAAATATAAATACAGAAATCCTAAGGAGAATATTAGCATATCAAATCAGTAACATATAAAATATACATCATGATTAAGTGGGTTTTCCCCAGGAAGAGTAGTTATATATATATATATATTATATATATAATATATATATATAAACAAATCAAGCAAAGTAATTCACCAAAATAAAGGAGAAGAGAAAATGAAAATATAAATAGATACAGAAAAGCATTTGACATATTCAACATTAATTTATAATATAAATTGTCAATAGAGGGAAAAATGTTCTTGGTCTGATAAAGAGCATCTGTAACAAACTTACAGCTAACATCATTCTTACTGTGGTTTAGTTGCTAAGTCATGTCCAACTCATGTGATGCTATGGACTGTAGCCCGCCAGGCTCTTCTGTCCATAAGAATTGCCAGGCAAGAATACTGGAGGGGGTTGTCATTTCCTTCTCCAGGGGATCCTCCCCACCCAGGAATCGAACTCTAGTCTCCTGCACTGCAGGTGGATTCTCTACAGACTGCGCTACCAGGGAAGCCCCTCATACTTACTGATGACAGCAGATATTTTTCCCTTAAATTTGAAACAAAGTAAAGATGTCTTTACTACATTGTAATATATATTCTTGTCTGCATTGAAGAAAGAAAAAAAAGATAAAAGATAACTCTGGAATAGAAGTAACAAAATTGTCCTTAATTTCAGAAATAAAAACTTGTAGGAAGTTCTACAAAATTCATAAAACTACTACTAACAGTCGTGTCCGACTCTGTACGACCCCGTGGACTGTAGCCCACCAGGCTTCTCCGTCCATGGGATTCTTCAGGCAAGAGTACTGGAGTGGGTTGCCATTTCCTTCTCCAGGGGATCTTTCTGACCCAGGGATTGAACCCAGGTCTCCCTGCATCAGAGGCAGACGCTTTAACCTCTGAGCCACCAGGGAATATATAACCTAACACTTAATGCAAATTAGCATGGTTGAATGATAGAAAAAACAACAACCATCAATTCCAATTCATACACTAGCTTCAAACAAAGAGAAAATTAGAATTTTAAAAGGGGCCACTTAAAAAGCATCTAAATAAGAAGCTATTTAGGAAGAAACAACAGATTGCATGTCCTCTATACCAAGCACAAGGAAACTATTGAAATAAATGAATGAACACTAAATAAAGTGATACACATGTTCAAGGATGGAAAGATAAGATACTATAAAGATGTCAATTTTCTATAAAACAGTTTTATAGACAGTTCAGTCTTTTCCCGTAGTGACTTTAAATTCAGTTCAGTTGCTCAGTCGTGTCCGACTCTTTGCGAACCCATGGACTGCAGCACGTCAGGCTTCCCTGTCCATCACCAATTCTTGGAGCTTTCTCAAACTTATGTTCATCAAGTCAGTGACCTCATCCAACCATTTCATCCTCTGTCATCCCTTTCTCCAATCTTCAATCTTTCCCGGCATCAGGGTCTTTTCCAGTGAGTCAGTTCTTCGCATCAGATGGCTAGAGTGTTGGAGTTTCAGCTTCAGCATCAGTCCTTCCAATCAATATTCAGGACTGATTACCTTTAGGATGGACTGGTTGGATCTTCTTGCAGTCCAAGGGACTCTCAAGAGTCTTCTCCAGCACCACAGTTCCAAAGTGTCAATTCTTCAGCTCCCAACTTTCTTTATAGTCCAACTCTCACATCCTTACATGACTACTGGAAAAACCATAGCTTTGACTAGATCAACCGTTGTCTTCAGTCTCTGCTTTTTAATATGCTCTCTAGTTTGGTCATAGCTTTTCTTCCAAGAAGCAAGAGTCTTTTAATTTCATGGCTACAGTCACCATCCACAGTGATTTTGGAGCCCCCTCCCCAAAATAAATTTTGTCACTGCTTCCATTGTTTCCCTATCTAATTGCCATGAGGTGATAGGAGCAGATGCTATGATCTTAGTTTTCTTTTTTTTAAATTAATTTTTATTTTTTAGTTTGTTTTGCTTTACAATACTGTATTTGTTTTGCTATACATTGACATGAATCAGCCACGAGTGTACAGAACTCCCAATCCTGACCCCCACCTCCCCCCTCCCGCCCCACACCATCTCTCTGGATTATTCCTGTGCATCAGTCCCAAGCATCCTGCATCCTGCATCGAACCTATTGGGAGAGTGGCAGTGTAACATGTATGACATCATAAGTGAAACGAATCGCCGGTCTAGGTTCGATGCAGGATGCCGGATCTTAGTTTTCTGAATGCTAAGTTTTTTGGATGTTGAATTGAAAGCCAGCTTTTTCACTCTCCTCTTTCACTTTCATCAAGAGGCTCTTTAGTTACTCTTTGCTTTCTGCCATAAAGGTGTTGTCATCTGCATATCTGAGGTTACTGATATTTCTTCCGGCAATCTTGATTCCAGCTTATGCTTCATCCAGCCCGGCATTTCACATGATGTACTCTGCATAGAAGTTAAATAAAGCAGGGTGACAATATACAGCTTTGGCATGCTCCATTCCTGATTTGGAACCGGTCTGTTGTTCCATGTCCAGTTCTAACTGATGCTTCTTGACCTGCATACAGATTTCTCAGGAGACAGGTCAGGTGGTCTGGAATTCCCATTGCTTGAACAATTCTCCAGATTGTTGTAATCCACACAGTTAAAGGCTTTGGCATAGTCAATAAAGCAGAAGTAGACATTTTTCTGGAACTGTCTTGGTTTTTTTTTTTTTTTTTGATGATCCAACAGATGTTGGCAATTTGATGTCTGGTCCCTCTGCCTTTTCTAAATCCAGCTTGAACATCTGGAAGTTCACAATTCAAGTACTGCTGAAGCTTGGCTTGAAGGATTTTGAGCATTTCTTTGCTAGCATGTGAGATGAGTAGAATTGTGTGGTAGGTTGAACATTCTTTGGCATTGTCAAAGAATTGTGACTTTACTAAGATATAACTGACATACAGTTAAATCCATAGTTCAAAGTGTAGAATTTTGAGGTTCTTACTCTATCCACAGAGTTGGGAACCATGCACAAAATGTAATTTTCACCTCAGAAGGAAGTCCTATCCCAATAGCAGCCATACCCTCCACTCACATGCCCCTGACAATTCATAATCTACTTTCTGTCCCTATGTATTTGCTTATTCTGGACATTTCCTATAAGTGCAGTCAACAACAGGTGGTTATTTATAAATGCACTCTTTCACTTTGCAAATGTTTAAAAGTACATATTGTACTATGTATAAGTGCTTCATGCTTTTTCACTATCCAGCTTTTTGTTGTAAAGATGAAAATGGCCACAGGGAACATGACCAGATTTGAGCTCTAGAAGTCCAGATCTCAGCTTCTAAATAGCAATCTCTACTAAAAGGAATTATATTTTAGAGAATGCCTGATTTCTACAATAAGACAGAGGAATAAAAGAAATTGAGACAGGGACCTCACGTTGTGTCAAAAAGAAATGAAATTTCAAGTATCATGGAGACTTTTCAGAAATTATTGTGATGAGGTTTGCAATGGATAAATCTGGAACAACTTGCACATCAAAATAAATATTTATTGAATTTCATCTTACTAAATGCAAGAAAAATCCACCAGACTGACTTTAAAATATATGTATACATAAATGAATAGATGCAGAGAAGCAGCATTTCCTCCCAAAATAATGACAAAAAGTTCATATAAAAAGAATAAAAGAATTAGAAAATTATCAGCAGGTATTAAAAATTAAAAAAAAAAGAATGCTTCTAGTTTTATCATTGACTAGAAAGTTCAGAAGTTGTAATTTTCATCTTTGTGACAGAAAAAGTTGGATAAACTGAAAATCAGCTTTTCTTAGACCTAGAGAAAAGTGACAAGACGTGGACATGCTACTACTCCCAAATCTGGAGACACAGTCAAGTTCAAGAGATACAGCTAAGATTTGCTTAATTGTATCAGAAGCCATAAATTGGTAGAAAATCAACTTGACAGTGAAAAATTCCTGGAGGCTGGAATTTTAAGAGAGACCCATCATATTAGTTTGATTTACATATAGGAACCATGGCTTCCATAACTCAATGAAGCTATGAGCCAGGCTGTGCAGGACCAGCCACCCAAATGGATAGGTCCAGTGGAGAGATCTGAAAAAGCACGGTCCACTGGAGGAGAGAAGGACAAATCACTCCAGTATTCTTGCTGCAAAAACCCCCACAAAGAGTTAGACACGATTTAGTGACTGAACAAAGACAGGAACCACCCTAGATTCTCACGGAGTATCCAAGAAAAAACCCCCTCCTGACTGTGGGGAAGAGGGGGAGAGTTATTACTGAAATAAATTCAGAATCTTCTCCACAATAAAGTCTACTGCCTAAAAGGTGGAAATTGCTTAAAAACTATAGATTGCCCTCTTTCCCATCCTTACCATTAGCACAGCAGTGGATTACAGGTAGAAATGCAGCAAGGTGTTAATTCCCTCTGAGAGTACTTAGGGAAGTCCTAAATCAAGAGAAGAGACATAATGTGGACAAAAATATAATTTTAAATCTCTGGCATCTATAAGTAGAACTAATATCAATGGAGCCCACTACTAATGAAATTAATATAAATCCTCACATAACAGACCAATTTACCTTCAGGTCAATTCAATTCAGTCACTCAGTCATGTCTGACTCTTTGCAACCCCATGAACCGCAGCATGCCAAGCCTCTCTGTCCATCACCAACTCCCAGAGTTCACTCAAACTCATGTCCATCGAGTTGGTGATGACATCCAGCCATCTCATCCTCTGTCATCCCCTTCTCCTCCTGCCCCCAATCCCTCCCAGCATCAGAGTCTTTTCCAATGAGTCAGCTCTTTGCATGAGGTGGCCAAAGTACTGAAGTTTCAGCTTCAGCATCAGTCCTTCCAATGAACACCAGGACTGATCTCCTTCAGAATGGACTGGTTGGATCTCCTTGCAGTCCAAGGGACTCTCAAGAGTCTTCTCCAACACCACAGTTCAAAAGCATCAATTCTTCGGCACTCAGATATCTTCACAGTCCAACTCTCACATCCATACGTGACTACTGGAAAAACCATAGCCTTGACTAGACAGAGCTTTGTTGGAAAAGTAATGTCTCTGCTTTTTAACATGCTATCTAGGTTAGTCATGGGAGTCTGGTGGGCTGCTGACTATGGGGGGTCACACAGAGTTGGACACGACTGAAATGACTTAGCAGCAGCAGCAGGTTGGTCATAACTTTCCTTCCAAGGAGTAAACATCTTTTAATTTCATGGCTGCAATCATATTAATTGATACATATTTGCCTATCAAGAGAAATTATAAGTTATGCCAAAACGCAGTAAACAAAAGCAATCTGAGACGACAAAGAAATCATCAGAAGGAAAATAAAATGTGACACAGACTCATGGAACAACAAACTGGTTCCAAGTAGGAAAAGGAGTACTTCAAGGCTGTATATTGTCACCCTGCTTATTTAACTTATATGTAGAGTACATCATGGGAAAAGCTGGGCTGGAAGAAGCACAAGCTGGAATCAAGATTACTGGGAGAAATATCAATAACCTCAGATATGCAGATGACACCCTTATGAAGAGGAACTAAAAAACCTCTTGATGAAAGTGAAAGAGGAGTGTGAAAAAGTTGGCTTAAAGCTCAACATTCAGAAAATGAAGATCATGGCATCTGGTCCCATCACTTCATAGGAAATAGATGGGGAGACAGTGGAAACAGTGTCAGACTTTATTTTTCTGGGCTCCAAAATCACTGCAGATGGTGACTGCAGCCATGAAATTAAAAGATGCTTACTCCTTGGAAGAAAAGTTATGACCAACCTAGATAGCATATTGAAAAGCAGAGACATTACTTTGCCAACAAAGGTTTGTCTAGTCAAGGCTATGGTTTTTCCTGTGGTCATGTATGGATGTGAGAGTTGGACTGTGAAGAAGGCTGAGCGCTGGAGAATTGATGCTTTTGAACTGTGATGTTGGAGAAGACTCCTGCGAGTCCCTTGGACTATAAGGAGATCCAACCAGTCCATTCTAAAGAAGATTAGCCTTGGATGTTCATTGGAAGGACTGATGCTAAAGCTGAAACTCCAGTACTTTGGCCGCCTCATGCGAAGAGTTGACGCATTGGAAAAGACTCTGCTGCTGGGAGGGATTGGGGGCAGGGGAGAAGGGGACGGCAGAGGATGAGATGGCTAGATGGCATCACCGACTCAATGGATATGAGTTTGAGTGAACTTTGGGAGTTGGTGATGGACAGGGAGGCCTGGCATGTTGCAATTCATGGGGTCACTAAGAGTCAGACATGACTGAGTGACTGAACTGAACTGAGACAGATAATTTATTAAGAGTTCTAGTGGAAAAAGTAGACATGTAAGAGCAAATGAGTAAAGTAAGCAGAGCAAGGAAAAAGAACAAAAAGAATTCACCTAAAATACTACAAGTCAGAAATTTTTCTAAAAAATAAATAAAATTAAAAAATGCTGATAGCATTATGATGTACTCTACTAAAGTTGATGTGGCAGATTGGGTAAGCATGAGTATAGGTCAGTAAAAACTCTCCAAACAGAAATGCAAGGGGAAAACATAACAGAAAAAAAAAACTAAGAACGGGGAGTTAATTTCACACTTTGTAACATATTTGAAATAGGACTACCAAGAAGGAAAGACAAATAAATGGACAAGAACAGATACAAAGCTAAATCCAGGAGGCTTGGAGAACACCAAAGAGGAAAATATTAGCCCCCAAGTACCTCCCCAGCATAATTAAAAAAAAAAATCTAGGCTTATCTTATTCACATGGAAGAAAAATGAAGACAGAGAAAACATTAAATGAAGCGAGAAATGGGAGAAATTTACATAAAGAGGAAGACAGATAAAAATGGTAGTAGACAAGCAAGAGAGAATAAAATGAAATATTTTGTGTTGATAAAAAACAAATATAAATAAAAATATTTTATATACTATTAAATATACCTACAAACAAATGGAAAAATATTAAAAAACTGGAAAGTCTGAATAAAATGTGTGTGGAATTCCTCCTTATTTGTGTTACTTTTGTAAGTTTAAAATTATATCGAAGATTTTAAAACTAAATCAATGTAAAAAGCAACCCCCCAAAAAAACCATCTTTCCAATTCATGACTCCATAGGATTAGACAAAAACTAATGTAGAGAACTCAATTTTGGGGGAAGATTTCCCCAAAGAAAGGAATATGACCATGGATGTTGAATTTTAATGGCGCATGGGTAGGTCACTGCATAAGTGAGAAATACTTCAGCTAGAACTATGGCAAGGTGGAAAAGAGGTTTAATTTGGGTGTTTGCTTGACAATTGTACCTATATTTTTCTTTCCACCAATATATCTGATATTTTGGATATACCCCAGAAGACTCTAAGAACAAAAGAAAAGCAATGCTCCTTTTAAATTCAGATATAGGCACATCTCACTTCATTGTGGTTCAAAGATACCGTGCTTTTTAACAAATTGAAGGTTTGTGGCAGTCCTCATTCTTCCAACAGCATTTTTTCCAGTTTGTGTCTTTGTGTCAATTTTAGTAATTTGTGCAATATTTCAAAGGTTTTCATTATCATTACATGGTGATCTCTGGTGAGTAGTCTTTGATGTTACTACTACAACTAGCTGAAGGTTAACATTTTTGGGGAAGAAAATATTTTTAAATTAAGGTATTTACATTGTAGACAATAGAATGGGAAAGACTAGAGATTGCTTGAAAAAAATTAGAAATACCAAGGGACCATTTCGTGCAAAGATAGGCACAATAAAGGACAGACATGGTATGGACTTAACAGAAGCAGAACATACTAAGAGGAGGTGGCAAGAATACATAGAACTGTACAAAAAAGATCTTCATGATCCAGATAACACGATGGTGTGATCACTCACCTAGAGCCAGACATCCTGGAATACGAACTCAAGTGGGCCTTAGGAAGCATCACTACAAACAAAGTTAGTAGAAGTGATGGAATTCCAGTTGAGCTATTTCAAATCCTAAAAGACGATAATGTTAAAGTGCTACAATCAATATGCCTGCAAATTTGGAAAATTCAACAGTGGCCACAGGACTGGAAAAGGTAGGTTTTCATTCCAATCCCAAAGAAAGGCAATGCCAAAGAATCCTCAAACTACCGCTCAATAGCACTCATCTCACACACTACCAAAGTAAAGCTTATAATTCTCCAAGGTATCTTAAACAGTATGAATAGTGAAGTTCCAGATGTTCAAGCTGGATTCAGACAAGGCAGAGGAACCAGAAATCAAACTGTTAACATCCATTAGATCATCAAAGAAGCAAGAGAGTTCCAGAAAAACATCTGCTTCTGCTTTAGTGACTACACCAAAGCCTTTGAGTGTGTGAGTCACAACAAACTGTGGAAAATTTGAAAAGAGATGGGAACACCAGACAACCTGACCTGTCTACTGAGCAATCTGTATGTGGGTCAGGAAGCCACAGTTAGAACAGGATGAAACAATAGACTGGTTCCAAACAGGGAAAGGACTACATCAAGGATATTGTCACCCTGCTTATTTAACTTATGTGCAGAGTACATCATGAGAAATGCCAGGCTGGTTGAAGCACAAGCTGGAATCAAGATTGCCAGAAGAAATATCAATAATCTCAAATATGCAGATGACACCACTCTTAAGGCAGAAAATGAAGCAGTATTAAGAGCCTCTTGATGAAAGTGAAAGAGAAGAGTGAAAAAGTTAGCTCAAAACTCATCATTCAGAAAACTAAGATCATGGCATCTTGTCCCATCACTTCATGGGAAATAGATAGTTAGAAAGTGGAAACAGTGACAGACCTTATTTTCTTGGGCTCCAAAATCACTGCAGATGATGACTGAAGCCATGAAATTAAAAGATGACTTGTCCTTGGAAGAAAAGCTATGACCAACCTAGACAGCATATCAAAAAAGCAGAGACATTACTTTGAAGACAAAGATCTGACTAGTCAAAGCTATGGTTTTTCCAGTAGTCATGTAAGGATGTGAGAGTTGGACTATAAAGAAAGCTGGAAGCTGAAGAATTGATGCTTTAGAACTGAGGTGTTGGAGAAGGCTCTTGAGAGTCTCTTGGACTGCAAAGAGACCTAACCAGTCCATCCTAAGGGAAATCAGTCCTGAATATATATTGGAAGGACTGATGTTGAAGCTGAAACTCCAATACTTTGGCCACCTGATGCGAAGAACTGACTCACTGGAAAAGATCTGATGCTGGGAAAGATTGAAGGCAGGAGGAGAAGGGACGACAGAGAATGAGATGGTTTGATGGCATCACTGATTCAACGGATATGAGTTTGAGTAATCCCCGGGAGTTGGTGATGGACAGGAGAGTCTGGTGTGCTGCAGTCCATGGGATCGCAAAGAGTCAGACATGACTGAGTGACTGAACTGATTGATTTATATTTTTCTTTTAGATGTAATGTTCTTCCACTCTTAATAGGCTACAGAATAGTACAAACATATAATTTATATGCACAGAAAGACCAAAATCTTTTGTGACTCACTTTATTATTATGTTCAAAGTGAACATAGTGTTGAACATAGTTGAACATAGTTGAACATAGTTCAAAGTGTCATGGTCTGGAACTGAGCCAACAATATCTCCCAGGTAAGCCTGATTCTATTCTGACAAAAGGAAAAAGGGAGAAAAATACGAGGCATTAGCATGGAAGCTAGAAAGCTTCTCTGAGAACTAGATCACTCAGTGGGCTTTCCAGGTGGTGCTAGTGGTAAGGAATCCACCTGCCAATGCAGGCAATGCAAGAGACTTGGGTTTGACCCATTAATTCAGAAGATCCCCTGAAGTAGGAAGTGGCAACCCACTCCAGTATTCTTACCTGGAAAATTCCATGGACAGAGGAGCCTGGTGGTGCATAGGGTCTCAAAGAGCTGGATGCGCAACTGAGCACAGGTCACTCTGCATAACAAGAAGCCCCACCAAAGGGTAAACCTTCATATTTGAGCAAAATATGTTTCTATGTCTTCATTCAGCAAGAATGAGATTAATTTACCTAGTCCATAAGCACACAATGAGTAAAAGCTTAAAGGTAAACTTTAAATTATATTATCACATTTACTTTATATAACTTGAGCTTTATATACTGTCAAAAGCCAAGTAATAAGAGTGATTTTTAGGCAAAAATAAGTTTCAAACTTCTGAAAATTTAAAGAAAGTTTGCACAAAGGGAAGTTTCTATAAGTGACAATTTCTATTTTCATCTCATTTGTAAGTGATTATATAATAATAAAACCTGGTGATGTGAGCCAAAGGAACACTTTATTCGTGCAACATAAATTATTTCTGAGCCACTCCATGCTTCTTCCTCTGCCATTCCTATTAGAGATAATTGGTATAATTCATGTATTCCCTGGAATCTTGTGAGCGTACAAATAACATTGTAATTATGACTTCAAATTTTCATAAAATGTTATCAAACCTGAAAACCTCCCACAATTCTATACTTGATTCTAACCACAGATTGATTGTCTTTATCGTGATCTCAAAGGAGGAAAATACACTTTGTTGAAAGAATATGATTAATCAGTTAATGAATGATATTTTCAAAAAACAAAAACAAAAAAAGAATGGTATTTTCACATTTAATTATTTGTGCATTTATAATTAATTATGAGTATCAATTGAAAATATCAAAATCTCTCAGATCAGACATCATCTCTATGAAGAAAGTTGTGTTGCCATTTGTTTATGAAGTGGTAGGGCACTAATGCACATAAATGTATTTATACCTTTTCCCTCAAGAAATCCCTTATACTGGACTATGAACTCTACCCTTAAAGGAGTGATAGTTTTCCTCATCTTTGTATTTACAGCACTGAGCACAGCGTCTGACACAGTACATTTTGCGGACAAAATAACTGAAGGAAAGTAAGAAGGAAAGAAGTGAGAAAAGCAGGAGGGGAAGTGGTTGAGTGGGAGAGTGGGTCTTCTGAAGACGAGTAAGCTAAATTTAATTTTTGAAGCAGTATTTTCAATATGAATAGCATAAATATTCTCAGGAACACTTGATTAGTAGAATCTTTAATTAGGGCAATACCAAGAACCAAGTGATCTTGAGGTTTATTCATAGGTAAGGTAAGTTGAAGAGAAAATTTTTTTGTTTTTGCAGTTAAAGACAACTCTGTGGTTAAAAAAGATTTAGGAGCTTCAGGAAGCATGCAGGAGAGGGGCTCCCTCTGCACCGCTAGCAAAGTCCCTCCTTCACTTCTGAAGGGTACAAAATTTTAAGTGGTGGTCATTTTCTCCCAACACTCAAATATTTCTCTCCACTTTCTTCATGCTTGCATGGTTTCTGAGGAAAGGTCAGATGTAATTATCCTCTTTGCTTTTCTGTAAGTAAGAGTGTACCGTGTTTTCTTTCTTTAGCTTCTTTCAAACGTTTTTTGTCTTTTTCTGTAAGTTAAATCCAATGTGCCTAATTTCCATATAAAATAGCTATTTTGGTATTTATTCTGGTAGTTGTTTTCTGAGCTTTCTGAAACTGTGATTTCAGTTTGGGGAAATGTTTAATCATTGTTGCTTCAATTATTTCTTATATTCCTATCTTTCTCCCCCTTAGATATTCCCATTATATATATGCTACCCCTTTTGTAACTGTCCCAGTATTCTTGGATATTCTGTACCATTTTCTTTCCTTTTTTTTTTTTTTTTGAACATTTGAAATAACACATCCTCAAAGTCAGAGATTTTTTTCTTAGCCAGGTCCAATCTACTATTGAGCCCATTTAAAAACATTCTTCATTTATGTAATAGGTTTTTTTTTTTTTTTTTTTTTTTAGTCCTCAGCATTTCTTTTTAATTTTTTTTAAATTCTATCTCTCCTTGCATTGCCCATCTGTTCTTACACAGTATTTCTTTTACTCATTACAGCCTTCAGCAGTGAATCATAGCTGTTTTAAACTCCCAGTCTGATGATTCCAAAATCCTTGCTATATCTGGTTCTGAGGCTTGCTGTGACTTTTCAAACTGCGTTTTTCCTTTTGCTATATCTTGAAACTTTGTTCTAGACAGCTAGACATTAAGTACTGATAAAAGGAAGTATCATAAATTGGACTTCAGTGATGGTGGTAAGATGTGGTGGAACTTCATAGAACTCTCCTCACCTGGCCCGACTTGGGTGGGATGGGATGGCCGGAAGAGCCTGGAGCTACCTTCCCGGCATGGATGCTAGAAGTGGTTGGAACTGGCCATTTCCCTGCCTCTAGGTCAGTTAGACTATCTAAAACAAATAAAACCACTGGCTAATCTCTGGGGCTCAGACAGCAAAGAATCTGTCTGCAATGCAGGAGACCCAGGGTTCAACCCCTGGGTCGGGAAGATCCCCTGGAGAAGGAAATAACAATCCACTCCAGCATTCTTACCTAGAGAATTCCATGGACCGAGGAGCCTGGTGGGCTATAGTCCATAGGGCCGCCGAGTCGGACATGACTGAGTGACTAACACAATCTCTAGTAAAGTATTTCAAAATAGTTACTTTTCCCTCCCCTTGCTGGAATCATGAAGGGATTTTTGTCTGATGTTTACATTGAGAACCAGGTCTAGCTCTTAGAGACAAAATGCAAAACCATGGGGGCCTCTCTGAGCAGCTTCCTCTGGAGAGGTTCACCTCACACTTTTCCACACAGAATCTCCGGCCGCTTGTCAGTTACAGTGTAGGTTTTCCTCCACCAGCCCTGGTTCCCTCAGAGGTTTCTGCTCACGAGTTTGTGCTCCAGCACGTGGTGATTCCCTGTATTCACCTTTCTCTCCAATTCTGGGGGCAGTGATTTCAATTGTCTATCAGATCTAACAGTTATATTCTTTTAATGTATAAAAATATAGTTATTATTTTAATATGTGTTATATGTAAATGCATATAATGTATACACACATTACCACTGTGTAGATTTTATTATGTAAATTATGCATATATGCACTTCTAATAAATATACATGCACACTTCTAATTAAATTTTATATAATTTTAATGAATATCAGAAAATATAACACATATTTTTATCTAACAACGTTCTAATCTGTTATGTTAGTCGTATCACAGTACACAAATCTCTTGGCCATAAAAATTCAATTATTCACCTCATATCTTTGATACTCCTTTGCCTTTGATAGATTCAAATTTTAGAATTCCTCATGGAATATAGATATCTTTCAAAATTGGAGAGAAAATTTTAAAAAAATGAGGGAATAAATTTTGGTATTTTCAAGTCCCAGGGATTACTGAAGCAATATTTGTTAAGATATTATATATTATATTCACTGTTATCCTATGTTATCCATAATAGATAACTTTAAGTCCTCCTATGACTGTTTCTACATGTATAAAGAGATGTTCAATTAGAATTCTAATTCAATTAGAATTTATTTTGTGTGTTACAGCCACTGCTTCAAAATATAGTGTAATTAAGAAACATTTCTCCTTGCTTTTTTTTTTAATAGGATCTTTTTCCATTTCTAATCCATAACCACCTAGCCTTTACTTGCTATTTTATACCTATTACAGAGATACAGCAAAAGTATTTGTGTTTCTGTTTTCAAAGTCTCTGCCCAAATAAATGTATATCCCCAAATAATGATAAGATAGAGACTTGTGTCTCTCGTCTCAATGTTTGCCATATCATTTATTTTCACCCTCTCATGATGAAGTGGTCATCTTAGACCTTGATACATTTTTCTCTTTGAAGGTAAACTGTCTCTTTATGAATTATTCTTTCAGTAGAATACATGTATATACCCTTAATTATTCCTGTTTTCAGCCTTTGATCATAATCTATGAAAGAGGAAGATCTTAGAGTATCTGCAAGTAGTGTTGTATTGCAAGTGAATTTTCTAAAATAGAATAGTCTCCCCGAAGACACACCACATTCCTCTTCTTCTGCTCTGAATTATCTTGGGAAATGAATGGTTGATTTCTTTTATCACTAAAGTTTTTCTATTCTTTCCTATAAATTTAATGTATGGCAGGTAAGATTGGAAAAATGAAAATACCAGTCTGAGGAATGGCTATACACCTTAGAAAGACAAAAGCATTATAAAAATTTTAAGTGACACAGAGATGAATTGGGGCTAAAAAAATACAGATTAGAAAATTTGACATAACAGTTATTTTTAAGTGTGGTGATTGTTGGCTATCAGTATTAATGGGAGGTAAACATAGCACTAGAATGGAAAATAAATGCATTCTGTAAACTAACATGGAATCAACTGCAAAGCTCAAGTCAATTGCCATCAGTTTAATGGATTTTTATCATTTCTATTTTGTATGCCTTCCCATGTAGCACAGTGATAAAGAATTCACCTCCAATGCAGGAGACACAAAATACTCAGGTTCAATCCCTGGGTCAGGAAGATCCCCTGGAGGAGGTCATGGCAACTCATGCCAAAATTCTTGCTTGGAAAATCTCATGGACAGAGGAACCTGGAGGGCTGCAGTTCATGGGTTGCAAAGAATTCGATAAGAGTGAGAACATAGTACATATGCATTAAGTTAAAAGAGCTCAAGATAATCTTTCAGCTCATAGTGAGTACTTTGTTGCGAGGCACAGATAACACTAGTGAACTGGACTACATTGCATATAGTAAAATATATATTATGTATCAAAGATTTCAGGCTTCCTAGGAGGTGCTAGTTGTAAAGAACCTGTCTGCCAAGGCAGGAGACATGAGAGACAATGGATTGATCCCTGGGTCGTAAGGAGGGCATGGCAAACTACTCCAGTATCCCTGCCTGGAGAGGTCCTTGAAGAGAGGAGCCTGGTGGGCCTACAGTCCATAGGGTCCCACAGAGTTGGACATGACTGAAGTGACTTTGCATGCACACACACATCCAAGATTTCTATAAGTGTATGATCTTATTTTAATTCTTGTCTCTTATTGATGAAAGTAAATTAAAAAAAAAATCCTCAAGATACATCAATGAAGTAAATAAACTACATTATCTTGGTTGGTTTTTGTTTTTAATTAAAAAGATTCATCATTAATTCCTTCCAGTTTGACAGTGAAGAGCAAACTTTGAAAATTCAATGTTAAATGTAGCTGATCCAGATTTAAATAAATTCAAAACAATTCACTTTGAGCATAGTTTCAAAAGATTACTTATCTCATGACTGAAGCAATAAGCAGTAAGAGTTAACAATTCTCTACTCCTAATCCCTGAATAGTGTTCTGCTTTCTAAAGCTTCAAGAGGAAAGAAAGATTTATGGGAGATGATCTATATTTTTCCAAAGACATCATTAAGACATTTTTCAAATAACTTTTAAAATTCCTTCAATGAAATTTTATTGACTGCCTGATTTATACAAAATACAACCTCAATTCTGAGATAAGAAAGAGACAAATTTTGTCCATAGTCTCAAGAAACTAAAAGACTAGTAGAAAATGAGTCATCACAATGTGATTTAGTAAAAGCTGAAAGACTGTGAATGCAAGATAGGGGTGGGGCAAAAAGTTACCAGGTTGACCTGGGTAGAGTTGCAGTTAGTGAAAATGTTACCAGAGATAATTACAGAGCCTGGGAAATAGAATAGTATCATGAAGTACAATTGTTTTTGGATTACATATTTAAGGGTTGCTGCTGCTGCTGCTGCTGCTAAGTCGCTTCAGTCGTGTCCGGCTCTGTGCAACCCCATAGACGGCAGCCTATCAGGCTCCTCCGTCCATGAGATTTTCCAGGCAAGAGTACTGGAGTGGGTTGCCATTGCATTAGAAAAGATTTAAGATAATCTCTTTGTCACTTCTTTTCACTTGAGTCTATGTATTCTGTTCCTAATGCCTTTGCACGTTGCATGTCTGCTCAGTCTTGTTCTATACTCTTGTGACCCTATGAACTATAGCTTCAGGCTCCTCTGTCCATGGGATTCTCCAGGCAACAATACTGCAGTAGGTGGCCATTTCCTCCTCCAGGGGATCTTTCTGACCCAGGGCTTGAACCTAAGCCTCCTGTGTCTCCTGCATTGGCAGGCAGTTTCTTTTCCACTGCACCTCCTGGCAAGCACTCCCCAATGCCAGTGGTTACACAAAACACAAAAGCAGTTTATAAAAATCACCCCTATCCTTTCTTTTCCATGGTGAAACTGTTCAGTATATGACATGCTGATATTTGTAAAGCCAGATATCAATAAAAAGCCCCTCAAAAATCAAAGGGGTATTACTAATTGATTGGCTACACTTCATTTTCCTCTTCATGGATACAGAAAGTTCAGAAAAAATATCGCAACATTTACTTCAGGATGTAAACTCTTCCTTTGGGAGTGTATATAACAGAGACGGGGGTACACTCACCAAGAATGTTAGATTAGTGAGGCAACAGACATCTGAACATTTTAAAGGTAGATTCTAATCATGATACTATTTTTTGTTCTAGCTAGGTTAATTAAATTTCAAAGACTGTTTTTTAAACTGATTAGACTATAAATTTATGCTTGGTTTTGCTGAAAAAAATTTTTTTTCAGTGAACTAATTTTCTAAGAACTAATTAAAGGAATGAAGATATTTTGGATAACATCATTATTTCCTTGATTACGTATTTTTCTATAAGTAAATTGCTTATGAAAACTATGAATTTCTAAGACCATAATAAAAACAAAAGTAATTTTTACTGTTAGATAAAGTAAGATATTAATCTATATTGGACATTTTCAAAGTAAGTCAATAAAGGCCTATTAATTAGTGTATGTCTATACATTGTGTAGAATTCAGCCTTTGAAGATTAACTGGTGTCTTTTATCTAATAAATGTCCCTAAACTAAAAGAAAATTGTTTTTCATGAGATTATTTATTCAGTGTGGTTACCTGTAATTAGAAAAAAGGAGAGCCTTGTTGACATAGATTCTGAGGCACCATCAGAATCTGATTTGAGAGTGGGGACAGAAGTGGGATTGCTATAATTAATGAGCAATTCCACTGACTAAAGAGCCTCTTGATGAAAGTGAAAGAGGAGAGTGAAAAAGTTGGCTTAAAATTCAACATTCAGAAAACTGAGATCATGGCATCTGGTCCCATCACTTCATAGCAAATAGATGGGGAAACAACAAAAACAGTGACAGGTTTTATTTTGGGGGGCTCCAAAATCACTGCAGATGGAGACTGCAGCCATGAAATTAAAAGATGCTTGCTCCTTGGAAGAAAATACTTTTGCCACCTGATGCAAAGAACAGACTCATTTGAAAAGACTTTGATGCTGGGAATGATGGAAGGCGGGAGGAGAAGGAGACGACAGAGGATGAGATGGTTAGATGGCATCACCAACTTAATGGACATTAGTTTGAGTAAACTCCAGGAGTTGGTGATGGACAGGGAAGCTTGGCATGCTCCAGTTCATGGGGTCGCAAAGAATCGGACACAGCTGAGCAACTGAACTGAACTGACCACTGACTCAATAAAGAACAGAAGCACCTATTGTGCCATATATTTGTATTTGTTTGCTGAAGTTATATACAACTAAAATTCTATAATAGGTTGGATTATCATGATTTCAGCAAGTCCTCTGAGCCTTCTTTTACAGTAGAGTTGTTTGCTCTCTAGCTCTAATAGCAATTACTAAAAGTCTTCAAATGCTTAACTCACTTGTCCCATCTGTATGAAAAGAAACATGAATTCTCCTATCCAAATGATAACTACTTATTCTTTATCCATATAGCTTTCATTTTCTTTTTTCTCACATTTAGGATTATTTAACTGCTACTAGTTTAAAACTAATACCATTTTAATTGAAAATGCCTTTGGATTCTTTTTTCATAATTATGTTTTTGTGTCATTTATCAAGGTCAGTATATGCTGGTAGTTCTTAAGCTTTATTGTACACATTAATTACCTGGGAAGTTGTTATAAATGACTAATTCTTGTGCCTCGTCCATAATTACTGATTAGACTCACATGGTATGGTCTAGGAATCTGCTTTATAATAAGTTTCATAAGAAATTCCAGTTCACTCTCTTTTCCGGTTATCGCGGCGTAGGGGACCATGAGCAACAAAGTCTCCCGTGACACCCTCTACGAGGCGGTGTGGGAAGTCCTGCATGGGAACCAGCGCAAGCGCATAAAGTTTTTGGAGATGGTGGAGCTTCAGATCAGCCTGAAGAACTATGACCCTCAGAAAGACAAACATTTCTCGGGCACCGTCAGGCTTAAGTCCACTCCCCGCCCCAAGTTCTCCGTGTGTGTGTGTTGGGGGACCAGCAGCATTGTGATGAGGCCAAGACTGTGGATATCCCCCACATGGACATCGAGGCGCTGAAAAAACTCAACAAGAATAAGAAACTGGTCAAGAAGCTGTCCAAGAAATACGATGCCTTTTTGGCTTCAGAGTCTCTGATCAAGCAGATCCCCCGAATCCGGGGCCCAGGACTGAACAAAGCTGGCAAGTTCCCTTCCTTGCTGACCCACAATGGAACATGGTGGCCAAAGTTGATGAGGTGAAGTCCACGACCAAGTTCCAGATGAAGAAGATGCTGTGTCTGGCAGTGGCCGCTGGCCACGTGAAGATGACAGATGATGAGCTTGTGGACAACATCCACTTAGCTGTCAACTTTCTGGTATCATTGCTCAAGAAAAATTGGCAGAATGTCAGGGCCTTGTACATTAAGAGCACCATGGGCAAGCCCCAGCGTCCGTACTAAGGCACAGCTTAATAAACCATACCAAACCAAAAAAAAAAAAAAAAAGAAATCCCAGTTCAAATTATTGGGAGATTACATGAGGCTGGTTACTAAGATAACCCATTTTGTGCTTTCAGTTGAAATACACCCATTTAGAAATTTCATAGGTCGCACAAAGAAACATATTTTCAGCATGAATCATCTTGCGCCTTAGTTTAAGGATTTTAAATTTAAATCTTTGTCCTCTCTGGTTGTGAACCCAGTAAGCCACCACCTCTTCCATCCGTCTATTTGCTAGCTAGCATCTGTGTGGAAGCTTCTTCCCACACTAGCAGCCTGTATGCCAGCCAGTCACAGGACGACCAAGTTTGGAATGCTATTCTTATATAATTGCTGCCTGTGGAACATGGTACCGCTGTGCAGGATGCTAGTTCATTAGTTATGAGTTAGAGTGGAACTTGAGCATTAAAACCAGAAATTCTTCATTTCCTTCAGCTCAACTTGAGTCTCCTCTGCTCTCTGTGTAGAAGAGGCTGATTCCAATCACAAAATCAGGTGAGCACACCCACCCAGAGAGCATTCATTCACTACCAGCAGGCCATCTTTCTTTCCTCCAACTTGGCTCCATGGGACAGCCAGCTGCAGAGCAAATGTAGTGCAGTCCCCTTGAGTGGAAGAACTGATTTGTACTGAGTGGGAAATTGATGAAGAATGTGTGATTCTAGTCAATTTCACTCACAATGGGTAAGAAGTGCCTGTACACAAGCTGGTACAGCACTTCCAGAGCAGCTGCTGCCTTTTTCCTGAGCTCAGTAAGATGCAGAAAGGAAGATGGAGCAGATAAGAAACAGGGAGGCAAATGTGCAAACCTGACTTATTTTCTGTCTTTTCTATTTATTTTCTATCTTAGAATTTACTGTATTTTTTCATTAAAAGATGAGCATGTGGTCATAGTTTTACCTAAGATAATGTAATTCCCAAATGGTTTATAAAACTCCAAATGATACAGGCTTTATTTTTAGTATGCGGCACAAGAGGCCACAGGTTTGTTTATATATGGGGATGTTATTTTTTTAATATATGTGGTTGTTTTCAGAATATTAGACCACTGGCAAACCTGGAGTCTTCATGATGACTGTAGATAAACATTTACTTCAGTGCATGCACTTTAAGAAACTGGCCAAACTAAATGTCTAACATGGCAGTGTCACTTAGAACAAGAAGAATAGTAAAATCATGCAGTATGGTTTCAGTCCCATCACTTCATGACAAATAGATGGGGAAACAGTGGAAACAGTGGCAGAATTTATTTTGGGGGGTTCCAAAATCACTGCAGATGGTGACTGTAGCCATGAAATTAAAAGATGCTTGCTCCTTGAAAGAAAAGTTAAGACCAACCTAGATAGCATATTAAAGAGCAGAGACATTGCTTTACCAACAAAGGTCCTTCTAGTCAAAGCTATAGTTTTTCCAGTAGTCATGTATGGATGTGAGAGTTGGACTATAAAGAAAGCTGAGCGCAGAAGAATTGATGCTTTTGCACCGTGGTGTTAGAGAAGACTATTGAGAGTCCCTTGGACAGCAAGGAGATCCAATCAGTTCATCCTAAAGGAAATCAGTCCTGAATATTGATTGGAAGGACTGATGCTCAAGCTGAAACTCCGATACTTTGGCCACCTGATGCAAAGAACTGACTCATTTGGAAAGACTCTGATGCTTGGAATGATCGAAGGCAGGAGGAGAAGGGTATGACAGAGGATGAGATGGTTGGATGTCCTCACTGACTCAATGGACATGAGTTTTAGTAAGCTCCAGGAGTTGGTGATGGACAGGGAACCTGGCATGCTGCAGTCCATGGGGTCGAAAAGCAACACAACTGAGTGACTGAACTGAACTGATGCTTTCTGCAGTTCTCGCACAGTTATCTGCCCACAGAACTAACCAATTATCTGAAATTACAAGAGTGAAAGTGCCCTTCTAGCCCATTTTTACACCTGCTGCTGCTAAGTCACTTCAGTCATGTCCAACTCTGTGCGACCCCATAGACGGCAGCCCACCAGGCTTCCCCATCCCTGGGATTCTCCAGGCAAGAACACTGGAGTGGGTTGCCATTTCCTTCTCCAATGCATGAAAGTGAAAAGGGAAAGTGAAGTCGCTCAGTCGTGTCCAACTCTTAGCGACCCCATGGACTGTGGCCTCCCAGGCTCCTCCGTCCATAGGATTTTCCGGGCAAGAGTACTGGAGTGGGGTGCCATTGCCTTCTCCTGTTTTTACACCTAGGATTCTGCTCTCCCTTCTGTATCTGCATTCTTACTTAGGATAGTAACTCTTTACCCCTAGACTTCAAACGTGCCCAAGCCTTTCTCATGACAACACAGACACTGTCACTCACATTTCCCTCTTCAGGTTCAGATATCTTTCCCTAGCTCTTTTAATTTTGCAGCTAAATTTCTCCAGTCTATTGGTGTGGCATTTTCATGATTTTCTGTTCATTTCTTGTTGCACTAACATCTATATGTGCCTACTAAAATTACTCTGAAAAAACAATTCAACCAACAAATTCTGTTTGTCTAAGAACAACAGACATTCTGTACTTTGCTACTGAATCACTGACTTTTAATATTTTTAGTATCACTGACCATATATTTCTCCTTAAAATAATTTGCCTGTTGAATTCTGCAATGTCATTTACCTGCTTCATCTTCCATTTAGACACTAGTATTCCCTGGTGGCTCAGACAGTAAAGAATCTGCCTGCAATGCAGGGTTCATCCCTGGAGAAGGGATCCCCTGGAGACGGGAATAGCAACCTACTCCAGTGTCTTGCCTGGAAAATTCCATGGACAGAGGAGCCTGGAGGCTACAGTCCATGGGGTTGCAAAGAGTCAGGCAGGACTGAGCTACTAACACTTTCACTTTCACTCCTTCATTTATCTTGTTTCCTCTTTTTCTATTAATTAAATTCTGATATTTTCTGGAGTGCCTATCTTAGCTCTTTCCTCTCAAGAATCACTCACATAAGTTTATTCTATAAATGCTATGTTATTGACTGTAAATATGCTACAAGTAACACATTCCCAATTCATATTACAGAATATCAATTTGAGCCTATTCCTTCTTTCCCATTTTCACCCCATTTCAAGTGTGGCTTTCTTCTCAATTTTCTCCCCTCTCTCTGGAAATACTAGTACCAACCATTCAATCACCAACACCTAGAAATCCAAGCAGGAATCTTGATTTCTACCTTTCTGTCAACTTTCACGTGGAAACAGAAAATCATTCCAATTCTGTCTCAGTATTTTCTTGACTCTCTTGTTCTTTCTTTCTTTTCCTGTTTCCACTACGACCCTTTCAACCCTCATCATCTGTTATATCACCTTGGCACAAGCTCCTCACTGCCAATAAAATTGAATCCTGATTCCTTAACTTTGCTTTTTAGAATTTTCATGACAGATCTCCAACTATAATCCTTTCTTGCTTATCTCTTGCATGCTTTAGCAAAAGCTCTCCTGTTGTTCTTAGGAAACATCAAGCCTTTCTATCTTCCTTACTATACTAATTTTTTTTCTTTGTTTACAAACCATCCTTTCTACGCAGAAGTCTGTTACTCTTTCTTATTAGCTAATTCCCAATTTTGCTCAGCTATTCACCTCCAAGAAAATTTCCTGAACCTTAGGGTAAATTGAATTCTGATTCATGACTAACAAAATAAAATGGATAACATTATGGATTTTTTGCCCCAAGAAACCCAAAATACAAAAACATTTATATTTATCACTAAATATGTCTGTAGGAGAGAAGTACATATCATCATTAGCATTAAAAAATATAGTTATAGTTATGAAATCTACCTTCCTTTCTCTAGCTTCTAAGTAGAATTTATTAATCTAAGACTTTATAAGATTTATCTAAAGCAGAATAGGAAAATACCTGAGTCTGTATTACCTTTAGCAATCTGGCAAAATCACAACACAATCATCTGTATCAATCTTCTGTGGCCAGGATTTGGGCTGTGGATCTAGAAACAAAAATAAACTACGTAAGTCTAAATGTTTTCCAACAATTAGACCTACTCGTTGAAGAGATGTAATGTAAGTCAATTTCACCTACAACTACAATTAGAGAATCGGTATTCACTGATCGATAAACAGCAGTTAAATTAGGAAAATAGTTTTGCAAAATGCTTTTCTTTCAAAAAGAAGATATTTAACTCTTTGTACATCAAAATATTTTCAGTGAAGAGTATTTGTTCACCACTGAATGAGTTCAGTTTGATCTACAACCACATTCTGACCCCCAAAATGGGAACAATTAAAACTCTTTAAAGAGAACTTCCAGTATCAGAGCTGATGTGTAAAGAGCTTGGCAGTCATCACTTCTGTCCTTACAACAAGAAAAAGAAAAAAAAAAAAAAAAACTAAACTAAAAATCAAGGATTCTACTTGAACCAGTCAGAGGGCACACTACCACACCAAAATCTGTAGAGATGTGTTCATTCAGAAACACAGCCAAGATTTGGTTACCTGGAGCAGAAGCTGTTTTGACAAATCACTTTAGTCTGAGTGTGGATTTCAACTTGAAAGTAAAGAACTCTTAGAAGCAAAGACAAGGTTAAGTTTTTATGTGTGTTTAACCATCACTGACTCGATGGGCATGAGTCTGAGTGAACTCTGGCAGTTGGTGATGGACAGGGAGTCCTGGCATGCTGCGATTCATGGGGTCGCAGAGTCAGACACGACTGAGTGGCTGAACTGAACTGAACTGAACCTCCAGGAAATCACACCAGCTTCTCATAATAAACATATAAAGAAAGATACCCTGTAACTGTGTCAGGGTATGCATGTGTACTAAGTCACATCTGAATCTTTGCTCCTCTGTCCATGGGATTTTCTAGGCAAGAACATGAAGTGGGTATCATTCCCTTCTCCAAGGATCTTCCAAATCCTGGAATTGAACCCACAATTCTTATGTCTCCTGTATTGGCAGGTGGGTTTTTTTTTACCAATAGCACCACTTGAGAAGGCTTCCCTGGTGACTTAGTAAAGAATCTCCCTGATCTGCAGGAGACCTGGGTTCAATCTCTGGGTCAGGAAGGTCCCCTGGAGATGGGAATGGTTATCCCTTCCAGTATTCTTGCTTGGTGAAATCCATGGACAGAGGAGCCTGGCAGGCTACAGTCAATGGGATTGCAAAGAGTTGGACAGGACTGAGGGACTAACACACACATGCCAGGGGATGGGAAGAGTAATCAGTGGAAAAAATTCCCTGAGCCATCTCCATAACAAAGTCTTACTCTCCAGGGGAAAAAATTGCTACAGCGTTATCCCAGTCAGGGGAAGGGCATTCCTTTCACTTTAGCCTTCTGTAGTCTTTCTGTGTCAACTAAGCTGGGAAATAAATAATCAATAGGAGTCAGAACATCTCTGAAATGAATTGAGAAGAATCATGTCCATGGAAGGTTGAGGTATAGGAGAGAAGGGGAAAAGAGTAATAATGTTGGAAAAGTCACAATCCTCTGACAAATGCTATTAAGAAATGAGATTTCATTAGATTTTAGAAATATGATTATTGATACATTTCTAGCATGACTCCAGTAAAATACCAAAGATTATTGCTGAAGGAGACACAAGGAGGAGTTCTTAGAGAAGCCCAAAGTGAAGGTGAGACAAAAACAAAGACACCAGAGTAATTTGAAGCATTTGGCACCTATAGCTGCAGAAAACTTTAAGAAGCACTTGATTCCTAGCTAAACTAATGTAGTGTTAGCATTAGTCATCCAGTCATGTATGACTCTTTATAATCCCATGGACTGTATCCCACTAGGCTCTTTTGCCCATGGGATTCTCCAGGCAAGAATACTGGAGTGGGTTGCCATTCCCTTTTCCAGGGTATCTTCCCGACCCACGGACTGAACCCCAGGTTTCCGTGTTACAAGCAAGTTCTTTACCATCTGAGCCACCAGGGAAGCCCTAAGGTAGAATCTCTCACTAAAGACCCATTTCCTTTATTGATATTAGCCACCACTATTGCCCTTCAACAACAACAACAAAAGTTACAAGAAGTCCTGTAGGCAAGGAATATGCATTCTGAAAAGGTAAAACAACCACTGCAGCCAAAAAGAGATGTGACACGTACGTGGAAATCATCAAGCAAATAATTTAAAATAACTATGGTTGATTTGTTAAGGACTTTAATGGGAAAAAAGTAGATGACATGCAAGAACAAACATGAGAGGAGAGATGAAAAATCTAAGAAAGAATAAAGAAAGTGATGTGGGAAAAAACCCAGTATGACATAAGTACAGAATATCTTCTATCCATCTACCAGTAGACTTGACATGGCAGAAGAATCAGTGTTGTGGAAGACAGGTCAGAAGAAACTTCAGAAATTAAAATTCAAAAGAAAAAGAATGGAAACAACACACATATGAAGAACCAAGAGATAATTTCAAACAGTATAGTGTACATATAAATTTAAAACCAGAGCAAAAACTACGAGAAAGCAGAATAAATATTTGAAAATAAAAAACTGAGAAATCTCTAAAATTAATTACAAACACCAAACCACAGTTCTACAATGCTTGGAAAGCAAGTAGGGTAAAGTTAAACAAAAACAAGCAAACAAAACAAAAACAAACAAACAAAAATGAATGAAAAAACAATGTAGAATGGAATTGTTTCCTTAATTTCTCTTTCTGTTTTCTCATTGTTAGTGTATAGGAATGCAAAGGATTTCTGTGTGTTAATTTTATATCTTGCAACTTTACTATATTCATTGACTATCTCTAGTAATTTTCTGGTGGTGCCTTTAGGGTTTTCTGTGTAAAGGATCATGTCATCTGCAAACAGTGAGAATTTTACTTCTTTTCCAATCTGGATTCCTCTTATTTCCTTTCCTTCTCTGATTGCTGTGGCTAAAACTTCCAAAACTATGTTGAATGGTAGTGGAAGTGTGGGCACCCTTGTCTTGTTCCTGACTTTAGGGGACACACTTTCAGTTTTTCACCATTGAGGATAATGTTTGCCATGGGTTTATTATATATGGCTTTTACTATGTTGAGGTATGTTCCTTCTATGCCTGTTTTCAGGAGGGTTTTTTATCATAAATGCATGTTGAATTTTGTCAAAGGCTTTCTCTGTGTCTGTTGAGATAATCATATGGTTTTTATCTTTCAATTTGTTAATGTGGTGTATCACTTCGATTGATTTGTGGATATTGAAGAATCCTTGCAACCCTGGGATAAAGCCTACTTGGTCATGATATATGGTCTTTTTAATATGTTGTTGGATTCTGATTGCTAGAATTTTGTTGAGGATTTTTGCATCTATGTTCATCAGTTATATTGACCTGTAGTTTTCTTTTTCTGTGGCATTTGTCTGGTCTTGGTATTAGGGTGATGGTGGCCTCATAAAACGAGTTTGGAAGTTTATCTTCCTCTACAATTTTCTGGAAGGATTAGGGTAGGTGTTAGCTCTTCTCTAAAGTTTTGGTAAAATTCGCCTGTGAAGTCATCTGGCCCTGGGCTTTTGTTTGTTGGAAGGTTTTTTATTACAGTTTTAATTTCCATGCTTGTAATGGGTCTGCTAAGATTTTCTATTTCTTCCTGGTTCAGTTTTGGAAGGTTATACTTTTCGAAGAATTCATCCATTTCTTCCAAGTTGTCCATTTTATTGTCACATAGTTGCTGATAGTAGTCTCTTATGGATTAAAGATCTAAATGTAAGACCAGAAACTATAAAACTCCTAGAGGAAACATAGGCAAAACACTTTCTGACATAAATCACAGCAGGATCCTCTATGACCCACCTCCCAGAGTAATGGATATAAAAGCAAAAATAAGCAAATGGGATCTAATTAAACTTAAAAGCTTTTGCACAATGAAGGAAACTACAAGCAAGGTGAAAAGACAGCCTTCAGAAGGGGAAAAGCCGCTCAGTCGTGTCCGACTTTTGGCGACCCCATGGACTGTGCCTATCAGACTCCTCCCTCCATGAGATTCTCCAGGCAAGCGTACTGGAGTGGGTTGCCATTTTCCTTCTCCAGAAGAGCAAATGACACAACTGACAAAGAATTAATCTTGAGAAGAATTAATCTCAATATACAAGCATCTCATGCAGCTCAATACCAGAAAAATAAATAGTCTCAATAAAAAAATGGGCCAATCTCTTTTCTTGAATCTCTATAATGTGAGTGTTAATACACTATTGTCCTAGAAATTTCTTAAGCTGTCCTTATTTAAATTTTTTTTTCCCTCTGTTTAGCCTAAGTGATTTCCACTGCTTTGTCTTCAGTTTTGCTGATCCATTTTCTACATCATCTAATCTACTCTTGATTTTGTGTTTTTCTTTCAGTTATTGTATTCTTCAGCTCTGATTTGTTCTTTTTTATATTTTCTAACTCTGCAGAGGTTCTGACTGAGTTCATCTATTATTCTTGCAAGATTGGTAAGCATCTTTATCAATACCTTGACTTCATTGAATAGATTGCTTATCTCTATTTAACTTAGTCATTTTTCTTATATTTTGTCTTTTCCTTCATTTGAAACATTCTTCTGTCTCCTCATTTTGCCTGATCTCTGTGTTTGTTTTATAAACATTAGGCTAGTTGCATCTCCTGACCTTGGAGCAGTGACTTTATGTGAGAGATGTCCTTTGGATCCCAGGAGCATACTCCCCTCTGCCACCAGAGTTAAGTGCTCTAAGAGTGGCCCCGGTGTGGGCTGTATCTTTCTGTTTTGATGGGGTTAGCTACTGTTGGCATGAGGGTAGACAGGGCTGGCCCTGGCCCAGCTGGCTATGCAAGCTGCTTCTTGCTGTTGTTGTGGGCCTTTTGGTGGGTGGGGCTGGCCCCAGGCACTAATAGGGTAAGAAGGAGGATTCCAAAATGGCACTTGCCAGTGTCATGTCAGCATGAAAGAATGAGATTTCTAAAATGTTTGCCTCTAGCATCTTAGTTCCTAAGGAGAATTCCAGCTGCCTCTGGCCTTTATGGAGAGGCTCCAAGATCAGTAAGTCAGTCTGACACAGATGTCTTTCAAACAACTTCCTTTGTGCCAGGACTCAGAGCATGTGAGACTTTGCATGCAATTTTTAAGCACAAAGTCTCTATTTCCTATAGTTCTCTATTTCTTCCAAATGTAAGCCCCAATGGCTTTCAAAGTCTGACTTTCTGGGGGCTCTTCATCCAGTATTCTTGCCTGGAGAATCCCATGGACAGAGAAGCCTAGTAGGTTACAGTCCATGGGGTTGCAAAGAGTCGGACACGACTGAGCGACTTCACCTTCACCTTCTTCCTGTTGCAAGATATTCAGGCTGGTGTGGGACTCTCTCTCCTTGCTCCTGGGGGAGGACCTCTGTGGTGGTGGCATGCTTCCCACTTATAAGTCACCAATCTGAGGCAGTCCTCTTGACAAGATCACATCTTTGTCATTCTTACCCACCTCATTATGGTTCCTTTTATATATTTTTAATCATGGAAAATGTTTTCTGCTTATCTTCAGGTCATTCTCATAGGTAGTTGCCCTGTAAGTAGCTTTTTTTTTTTTCTTTTCTTTTTTTTAAATTAATTTTTATTTTTTAGTTTGTTTTGCTTTACAATACTGTATTCGTTTTGTTACACATTGACATGAACTAGCCATGAGTGTACATGAACTCCCAATCCCGACCCCCACCTCCCCCCTCCCGCCCCACACCCTCTCTCTGGATTATCCCCGTGCATCAGTCTCTATCATCCTGCATCCTGCATCAAACCTGACTGGCAATTCATTTCGCTTATGATATCACACATGTTACATTGCCACTCTGCCAACCCATCCCACCNTGAAAAATTGAAAGCATTTCCCCTAAAGTCGGGAACAAGACAAGGGTGCCCACTTTCACCGCTACTATTCAACATAGTTCTGGAAGTTTTGGCCACAGCAATCAGAGCAGAAAAAGAAATAAAAGGAATCCAGATTGGAAAAGAAGAAGTAAAACTCTCACTGTTTGCAGATGACATGATCCTCTACATAGAAAACCCGAAAGACTCCACCAGAAAATTACTAGAGCTAATCAATGAATATAGTAAAGTTGCAGGATATAAAATCAACACACAGAAATCCCTTGCATTCCTATACACTAATAATGAGAAAGTAGAAAAAGAAATTAAGGAATAAATTCCATTCACCATTGCAACAAAAAGAATAAAATACTTAGGAATATATCTACCTAAGGAAACTAAAGACCTATATATAGAAAATTGTAAGTAGCTTTAACTTTGATATGCCCATAGGGAGGATGAGCTCAGGGTTTTTCTACTCTACAAACTCTATTAACTTGATCCCTTCCTCATAAAGCCAATTCTTTAAGTAAAATAAGAATTATAATTTATAGTTCCTAAAGCTGATGATTAAATGTATATGCAGCCTATGGTATTTAATAAAATTGTTATAAGAAAACAAAATTATAGGCAGAAAGAATATGGTGGCTATAAGAAAAAGCTAGAAACAAAATGAAATGTTTATCCTTTTATTAGTTTCTTTAGGAGCAAGCCCTCTGTTTTCGCAAGTATTGGTCTAGTCAAACACAATTTGAAAATCTTTTTCTCTAACAAATTGTATTTCAACTATAGAAATTTCAGTATGGAGTACTTGTGAGAACATCAATTTTTGTTGTTTCATTAAGGAAAATATCACAGAAACCCACTGGATTTTGTTTGTATCAACATTCTTATTGGTAGAAAGTAGTTACTTCAAGACAATTATACTACAATATAAATTTAAATATCTTTTAACTAAATGTCTTACATAGGGAAGGAGGAAAGGGAAAACAATATAGAAAAATAATGTTGATATTTGTGACTAGTTTTGAATATAAATCCGTTGAGAAAGTATTTCTATTCTAGTTAATCTTTCCTCGAAAGTACTCATGATCTTCTTTGCAGAAGACTATATGATTTACCTTGTGAGTATAAACAAGTTTCTTAAATGAAAAGGAATATACCATATAAAATTTTCATAATTTTTTTTTCATTAAAATGTTTGGAAAGAATTGAGAAATACTGGGCTTCTCACTTCAAATATGAAAAGTAAGGGACATTAGGGATGTAATTAGTATAAACTTAAACTAATTTCAGGGCTTCTCCACTGATTCAGCAGCAAAGAATCTGCCTGCCAATGCAGGAGCTGCGTGGTCAATTGCTGGGTTGGGAAGATCCCGTGGATAAAGAAATGGCAGCCAACTCCAGTATTCTTGCTTAGAAAATCCAATGGTCAGAGGAGCCTGGTTCAGTTCAGTTCAGTCGCTCAGTCACATTCAGCTCTTTGCGACCCTATGGACTGCAGCACACCAGGCCTCACTGTCCATTACCAACTCCTGGAGTTCACTCAGACTCATGTCCATCAGGTCAGTGATGCCATCCAACCATCTTATCCTCTGTTGTCTCCTTCTCCTCCTGCCTTCAATATTTCCCAGCATCAGAGCCTTTCCAATGAGTCAACTCTTTGCATGAGTTGGCCAAAGTACTGGAGTTTCAGCTTTAGCATCAGTCCTTCCAGTGAACACTCAGGACTGATCTCCTTTAGGATGGACTGGTTGGATCTCCTGACAGGCCAAGGGACTCTCAAGAGTCTTCTCCAATACCACTGTTTGAAAGCATCAGTTCTTTGGTGCTCAGCTTTCTTTATAGTCCAACTCTCACATCTATACATGACTACTGGAAAAACCATAGGTTTGACTGGATGGACCTTTGCTGGCAAAGTGATGTCTCTGCTTTTTAATATGCTGTCTAAGTTGGTCATAACTTTTTTCCAAGGAGTAAATCTTTTAATTTCATGGCTGCAGTCAACATCTGCAGTGATTTTGGAGCCCAAAAAATATTCCCCATCTATTCGCCAAGGAGTGATGGAACCAGTTTGCATGATCTTAGTTTTTTGAATGTTAAGTTTTAAGCCAGTTTTTCTCTCTCCTCTTTCCATTTCAACAAGAGGCTCTTTAGTTCCTCTTCACTTTCTGCCATGTGTGGTATCACATGCATATCTGAGGTTATTGACATTTCTCCTGGCAACCTTGATCCCAGCTTGTGCTTCATCCAGCCTGGCATTTTGCATGATGTACTCTGCATATAAGTTAAATAATCAGGGTGATGATACACAGCCTTGACATACTCCTTTCCTGATTTGGAACCAGTCTGTTGTTCCATGTCCAGTTCTAACTGTTGCCTCTTGACCTGCATACAAATTTCTTGCAAGGCAGGTAAGGTGGTCTGGTATTCCCATCTTTTTAAGAATTTTCCACAGTTTGTTGTGATCTATGCAGTCAAAGGCTTGGCATAATCAATAAAGCAGAAACAGATGTTTTTCTGGAATTCTGTTGCTTTTTTTATGATCAAACAGTTGTTGGCAATTTGATCTCTGGTTCCTCTGCCTTTTCTAAATCCAGCTTGAACGTCTGAAAGTTCATGGTTCATGTACTGTGAAGCTTGACTTGGAGAATTTTGTGCGTTACTTTGCTAGCGTGTGAGATGAGTGCAATTGTGTGGGAGTTTGAGCATTCTTTGGCATTGCTTTTCTTTGGGATTGGAATGAAAACTGACCTTTTCCAGTACTGTGGCAACTGCTGAGTTTCTAAATTTGCTGACATATTTTACAGCATTTTCACAGCATCATCTTTTAGGTTTGAAATAGCTCAACTTGAATTCCATCACCTCCACTAGCTTTGCTAGTAGTGATGGAATTTCTAAGGCCCACTTGACTTCACATTCCAGAATGTCTGGCTCTAGGTCAGTGATTACACCATAGTGGTTATCTGGGTCATTAAGGTCTTTTTTGTATAGATCTTTGTGTATTCTTGCCACCTCTTCTTAATATCTTCTGCTTCTGTTAGGTCCATACCATTTCTGTCCTTTATTGTGCCCATCTTTGCATGAAATATTCACTTGAATCAGTAAATGAGGTCATAAAAGAGTCTGGCACAACTTAGCAACTATATAACAACAACAAACTGATTTCAGCTGTATTTCCCTTAGACAGATCTTCTTCTGGATCTTGGAACACACTTATTTTTTCAGTACTAAGGAAAATGCCTGAAGAATAACTGTTTTGAGCTAAGAAATCATACAATAGTTATTTTGACTGAGGTATTGTAAAGTGAGAATAAAATAGAAGGTTTACTTATCCAATTATATAGTCATAAATAAAAATATTGAAAACTAGTCTGTGTAATAAGATATGAGCTATAAGTACCTCATGTTATTTAAAACTGGTCAATAATTATTTTGTTTATGACAATGTATTCCATATTTATGAGTATTTTACTTTGCATATTTAAGGGAAAATGTCTTTTTATTTTGAAGTTATAAATAAAAATCACACTATTCTTGAAGATCTCACACTTTATTTGTAAGTTATTGTTGTTGTTTTAATATATTACATTTTAAAGCTTTCCTGGTGGCTCAGTCAGCAGAGAATCTGCCTGCAGTACAGGAGACCCAGGTTCAACCCCTGGGTCAGGATTGAAGTGATGTCTACTTTTTAATATGCTGTCTATGTTCAGCATAGCTTTCCAGGGAAGATACACTGGAGAAGAAAATGGCAACGCATTCCAGTATTCTTGCCTGGAAAATCCCATAGACGGAGGAGCCTGATAGGCTACAGTCCATGGAGCCGCAAAGAGTCAGACACGACTGAGTGACTTCACGTTATTTCACTTCACTTCAAGTTACTTCACTTCAAACACAGCTGAGGAAGGTAATGAAATTTCCTATAATATCCCCTGCCCTTACACATGAGGAACTAAAGAGCCTCTTGATGAGGATAAAAGAGGAGAGTAAAAATGCTGCTTAAAACTCAAAATTCAAAACAGGAAGATCATGGCATCTGGTCCATCACTTCATGGCAAATAAAAGGGGGAAAAGTAGAAGCAGTGACAGATTTTATCTCTTGGGCTCAAAATTCATTGTGGATGTGACTTTAGCCATAAAATTGAAACACACTTGCTCCTTGGAAGGAAAGCTATGCTGAACCTAGACAGCATATTAAAAAGTAGACATCACTTTGCCAACAAAGGTGTATATATCCAAAGCTATGGTTTTTCTAGTATCATGCATGGGCATGAGAGTTGAGCCATAAAGAGTGCTGAGCACCAAAGAATTGATGCCTTTGAGCTATAATGTTTGAAAAGACTCTTGAGAGTCTCTTGGACTGCAAGGAGATCAAACCAGTCAATCCTAAAAGAAATCAACATTGAATATTCATTGAAAAGGCTGATGCTGAAGCTGAAGTGCCAATATTTTGGCCACCTGATGCTAAGAGCTGACCCACTGTCAAAAAGACCCTGATGCTGAGAAAAACTGAAGGTAAAATGAAAAGAATATGGCATAGGATGAGATGGTTTGATACAATCACCAGCTCAGTGGACATGAGTTTGAGCAAACTCCAGAAAATAGTGAAGGACAGGGGAGCTGATGTACTGCAGTCAGTGAGGTCACAAAGAGGAGTCAGATGTGACTTAGTGACTGAACAACAGCAGTGACAACTTACACATGCATCAGTTCAGTTCAGTCTCTCAGTCGTGTCTGACTCTTCGCGATCCCATGAATCGCAGCACGCCAGGCCTCCCTGTCCATCAGCAACTCCCGGAGTTCACTCAGACTTGTGTCCATGGAGTCAGTGATATCATCCAGCCATCTCATTGTCTGTCATCCCCTTCTCCTCCTGCCCCCAATCCCTCCCAGCATCAGAGTCTTTTCCAATGCATCAACTCTTCGCATGAGGTGGCCAAAGTACTGGAGCTTCAGCTTTAGCATCATTCCTTCGAAAGCAATCCCAGGATTGATCTCCTTCAGAATGGACTGGTTGGATCTCCTTGCAGTCCAAGGGACTCTCAAGAGTCTTCTCCAACACCACAGTTCAAAAGCATCAATTTTTCGGCGCTCAGCTTTCTTCACAGTCCAACACATGCATAGCCTACTTCATTATCAACTTCCAAATAGCTGGTATAACAAAACATCAAAAACAAACAAAAAGCAAACCACAAAAGTATCTGATTAAAAAGTGGGCAGAGGATCTGATTAGGAATCTTTCCCAAAGAAGACGTTCAGATGGCCTATAGGTACATGAAAAGATGCTCAACTCTACTAATCATCAGAGAAAAGCAAATCAAAACCACTATGCACTATCCCCTCACACCTGATGGAATGGCTAGCATCAAAAAGAATACAAATAACAAATGCAGGTGACAATGTGGAGAAAAGGGAACCCTCCTCTACTGCTGGTGGAAATGCAAGTTTGTGCAGCCACTATGGAAAACAGTATTGAGATTTCTCAAAAAATAAAAATAGAACTACCATATGGTCCAAGAATTCCACTCCTAGATATAATCTGAAAAAGAAAAAGAACTAAGACTCTAATTTGAAAAGATAAACTTGCCAACGTTTATAGCAGAACTATTTGCAATAGCCGAGATATATCAATCAGTAGATGAATAATAAAAAATATACAATAAATATCAGTAACCTCAGATATGCAGATGACACCACCCTATGGCAGAAAGTGAAGAGGAACTCAAAAGCCTCTTGATGAAAGTGAAAGAGGAGAGTGAAAAAGTTGGCTTAAAGCTCAACATTCAGAAAACGAAGATCATGGCATCCAGTCCCATCACTTCATGGGAAATAGATGGGGAAACAGTGGAAACAGTGTCAGACTATTTTTGGGGGGCTCCAAATTCACTGCAGATGGTGATTGCAGCCATGAAATTAAGAGACACTTACTCCTTGGAAGAAAAGTTATGATCAGCATATTCAAAAGCAGAGACATTACTTTGCTGACTAAGGTCCATCTAGTCAAGGCTATGGTTTTTCCAGTAGTCATGTAGGGATGTGAGAGTTGGACTGTGAAGAAGGCTGAGTGCTGAAGAATTGATGCCTTTCAACTGTGGTGTTGGAAAAGACTCTTGGGAGTCCCTTGGATCAAGCAGATCCTATCAGCCCACTCTGAAGGAGATCAACCTGGGATTGCTTTGGAAGGAATGATGCTAAAGCTGAAACTCCAGTACTTTGGCCACCTCATGCAAAGAGTTGACTCATTGGAAAAGACTCTGATGCTGGGAGGGATTGGGGGCAGGAGGAGAAGGGGACGGCAGAGGATGAGATGGCTGGATGGCATCACTGACTCGATGGACGTGAGTCTGAGTGAACTCCGGGAGTTGGTGATGGACAGGGAGGCCTGGGGTGCTGCAATTCATGGGGTCACAAACTGAGTGACTGAACTGAACTGAAACAAAATGTGTTTCTTTCTGATGATACACTGAATGCCTATGCATGATACACTGAATGCCTATGTGTCCATTCATGAACATTTGTATTGATTCCAGTTTTTTACTTTTATGAATAAAGTTGCTGTGAACATTCTAATACATATCTTTATGGTATATCAGTACCTCATAGTAAAGAAATCTCATGTGTCTTGTATGAAACTCTACTGTACCTAGCTCATATTTAGTGCATGAACACACACACATGCACACCCTTACATGATACTGCATACACTCCCGAATTAAGGAATTGATAAAAAACGCATAAGAACATAATACAGTATAAAGAAGCACATGCCTATGCATTTGCAAAACAGGTGTTTGTTTACAGGTTAGTATTTGCTCTTCTCACCCCAAGTTGCTTTAACCAGGTTTGGCTTACTTGACGCCACGCTTTCTTACTCAGGATTCATACATAATGTTCTCAGTTGGGGCTTGGACACCCACTTGTTCAAGTTCATGTGGTAGCAATGAGCTCACAGAGGCTGCTACCTGTCTGCAACTTAGAAAGATTAAATTAGCATACATCAGGTAGTGGATGAAATTATAAGAGTGCCAGTCCTTCCTTTTCAATTAATACATGAAATTAAAGAATTTGCAGTGAAAGTGAAAGGTATCCTCTCTCAGTACTTAAAGTAATTCATTCGTACAAATTAATGAGATGCCAACATCCTTTTTTTAATATTTAAAGATTTGCTAAAAAATCTTTCTTAGAATAAAGGAAGATTAAAGAAAATCAAGATAATTTTACTTTACTGCCTTTTAAAAAGATACCTTTCCTATAAAGGTGAATTTACTGGTTTATTAGAATACTTTTACTCTAAATCTATATTTGTATATTGGAAAACTATAAAATTTAATTTCATTTATTATCAAATAATGTATGATAATATTTTAAAGGGTAACAGTTGATTCAAGTTTCATTATTCTAAGATTTCTATCATTTTAAGTGGGTCTTTTTTTTAAGATCCAAGAATATTTACTGCAATAACTAGTCAAAACAATAGATATAATTTTTATATACTGATTGTATTGGAAACCATCAGAAGCATAGCTTTTTAGAGAAAATTTTCCCTTATTTTAAACAAGGAAAACAGATTATCTGATGTGCCCAACATCTCACTGCTAGAAAGCAGCTGGTGATTTTTCATTTCCTCTTAAAACATGATTAGCAAAATCTTTTTGTATAATCCTTGAAATTTATAATGTGTTGTTTACATGTTGAGGCATTTAGGCCTTTTTAAAAAATATATAGTGAAAAGACAACTGTATAGAAGAAATATTCAGAATCCAGTTTGGGTCAGCTGTATGTATTCATATAAAATGCTGACACACACACACACACACACACACACACACACACACATATATAGTCTTTTCCATTTCCCAAAGTCAGATAAGGAAAAAAAATTATATAGCAAGCTAGAACAGGTTTATTATCTTTCTAAGCTATAAATAAATCATTGAATATCTAATGAACTGTTTGTAAAGAAATGAAAAACTTATCCATATTTGTGAATAAGATTCTTTTAAATAGAATACTTTAAGAATATTTATTAAGAATCTTGATATAAATTACACTAGTTATACCAAATCTGTGGCTCGAAAAGGACAGAACATTTATTTCTTTCCCAGTCCAAGTTGATATGTGGTTTAAGGGGACAGGATTCATTCTTGAGATGACTTAGGCTTTCTTGCTTGGATTTTTTACTTGCTTCCCGAGTTCAACTTTGCACAAAAACCCACCTTCACGTTACTGCCCACATGAAGTCAGAGAGACATTCAGTAGGGATCATCAGGTTACTTCTAAGGATATTACTCAAAAATTGCATAAATTGTTTATTAGGTAGAATTTTATCCTGGTCATAACTAGTTGCAAAAGGGCAGGGACATGTTCTCTCTAGCTCTGCTTTGTACTAAAAAAAAGGGAATCTATTGCTCAAATGATGAAAATAAAATTTGCAGGCAATTAACAATCCATGTCATATGTGAACTTCATTGTGATGCTAAATATATTATGAAATTTGTGTTGTTGTTGCTGTTGTTTTGCTTTATAAAGCATGAAGATATTGTTTTTTTGTGTGTTCATTAGTTTTCAATGTATATTACTTTAAAAATCTTTTTCTTTGAATGTTTAGTTCCTAGGGAATTTGACATTTGTTTACAGGTTTTGACAACAGGGTAATAAAACATTATTTCAAATATGCTATTATTTTTCATAAATTTTCTTTCCTTATATAATAGACTTTTAAGGCCATTGACCAGTTTCAATAAAAAAAAATTAGTGAAATTCACATTGATGCACCTTAGTATTATCCATCATTGTAAAAGCATAGGGTTGTGAGAGTAAACTTTGCTGAAAGACTTTTCATGGTTGCAATGCTAATGCAAGGATGAGGGAAAAAAGGAGATGAGGCTGAAACTGTGGGTAAGGCCTTGGGGTTAAAGACTCTAAATACAATCATGTACCTTCAAACTGCCATCACATAGTTGGGAGATGAGAAGTCTCCAAAACATTTTATTGCATGGATTGATATCTCAGTAAAAATTATTGAACATATAACCCAAATATATGTACTTAGTATAGACTATGCAGGCATATTATGTTCATTATAAAGTATATATGAAATAGATTGTGAAAAACAAAGGAGAAAGAAAACACTTTAAATGTAAAAAAGATTTTTGCTCTCCAATCATAAAGTTTATATTCATATTCTGTATATTTATATTAATATTCTGTTATCTTACTGATAACATGAAAACATAATAAAAGAAGTTATTATACATTTCAATTTGAATGTTATTCAGGGTAAAGTTCAACATTCACAGTAGTTTCACAAAGTTGCAAGTGTGCGTGAGTGTGAAGTCACTCAGTCATGTCTGACTCTTTGTAACCCTATGGACTGTTGTTCCCCAGGCTCCACTGTCCATGGGATTCTCCAGGCAAGGATGCTGGAGTGGGCTGCCATGCCCTCTTCCAGGGGATCTTCCTGACTCAGGGATTGAGCCTGCATCTCTTAAATCTCCTGCATTGGCAAACTGGTTCCTTACCATTAATCCCACCTGGGAAGTCCCACAGTCGCATATGAAATCTCTACTTCATGTAGTTTTCTTGTTAATGATGAAAAAAAGAATTTCTCCCTAGTAAGGGGGAATATAAACCAGAGGGCTGACAGCCATGTATGTTTATTCTCTGCAAAGGCAGTTCCATGAAGAGCAAGAGGAGGAACCCCAACTTTCTGGCAGTTATCCCTTGCTCTCCTAGTCACCAATGTACTTTATTAATGTAAGGACTCCGCAGAAAGTCCCACTTTTTCTCAGCCTGTATCATAAATATTAAACAAACCTCAAAACTCACAGCTTTCTTAAAATTTCTTAACCGTTGTCCCAATGTAGTTCTCTCTGGACAAGAAACACTCTTCACCTTTATCTCCAATATTGAAGAGATATCTTCTGCCATGCAAATTCAAATTTAAAAAGCATTTTGAGTTACTAGTTGTAAGCTCTGATTTGAATTTTCCTTTTTTTTTTAAGCCACGTGATACAGCTGTAAATTACCTCAGGTAAGAAATATGACACTTATTTGGTATCTTTAAATTATATACCATATACTCTGCTTGTGCTTGTATTAGTGGTATGATGTTTATCTGTCAATCATTAGAATTAATATAGTTTAAAATTAAATCAACTTAACCATATATGAATAAACTTCGAGGGCAGCACTGTCAGTCTTGCCTGTTGTGAAATTCTCACTTTTCTCTTAGGATAACTGAATTGCTTAAATAAGGATGTTTAAAATAAGGAGAAGACAATGGCACCCCACTCCAGTACTCCTGCCTGGAAAATCCCATGGATGGAGGAGCCTGGTGGGCTGCCGTCCATGGGGTTGCAAAGAGTCGGACATGACTGAGCAACTTCACTTTGACTTTTCACTTTCATGCATTGGAGAAGGAAATGGCAACCCACTCCAGTGTTCTTTCCTGGAGAATCCCAGGGACAGCGGAACCTGGTGGGCTGCTGTCTATGGGGTCGCACAGAGTCGGACACGACTGAAGCAACTTAGCAGCAGCAGCAAAATAAGTAAAGGAGCCTTGTAATTTGTATGATATTATCACATCCTGGTATTTTTCTTATTATCTTACAGCTTTTTAGTTATAAAAATTAATATGAATAAAAGCGCTAATATTTTCATTCCAGTTGCATGCAAACTTCTTTGGAAATCACTGCTCTAAGCAAAAGTTGGTGCCTGTTTTTTAAGCATTCAGATTTGCATGAGACTCTATGTGATTGAATATTCTAAGTATTAAGAACTTCAACATAAGGTATAATAGTTATACCAAACATCTACATTTTAAAGAATAGAATGTGCAATCTACATCTAACTCTCTACTAGTTTAACCTAACTTAGCTTTCACATTTTTTGGGAATATAAAATCAAAATGTTAGCAGAAATAAATCCCAAGATACTTAAAGCAAGTTATTAACACTAATATCACTCAGGCAATCAGGAACAAATGGCATCTCATAAAGTAATACCAACTTATATTATTTGACAGGTTTAATGTATACCACCTCATGAACTCTCAATAATACATGAGAAAGGGTCTTTCATAGTTATAACAGAGACATTTAGCATTCCCAAGTACTGATAAAATTCTCAATTTGTGCATTTGCCGGCCCTGGAGAAGGGCATTGCTACCCACTCCAGTATTTTTGCCTGGAGAATTCCATGGACAGAGGAGCCTGGCAGGCAACATCCCTCAGAGTCCCAAGGAGTCGGACACACCAAGCGATGAACACTTTCACTTCACTCTTCACACATTTGCGGGGAATGGTTCCATCATGGACTGTTGATGCAGTCCGTAATTCTCATGTAAGCCACTCTTTCTCTGTTTCTTGGCTACATCAGCCTCTGATCAGCCATCAGAACAGTGCATTTTAGTCACTTCTGTCCGCTTGCATCTGTTCCAAGGGATGTCATGCAGAGCAAATTAGTGATCTCAGATATCAATCTGGCACAGGTGTTTGGGTCACAGGCTTTCATTTTGAACAAGTAATTGAAAAACAATCTCTACCTGGCCAGAAGAGAAATGAGCTAAAACGTCTGTGCCATATTTCTTTATTTCAGAGGGAATTCTATTACCATTTAACTTATTCTTCTTAAGTCTTTGCCTATAGAAAAATTATATATTTTATTTTGCCCCTAACCTTCTTACTTAGGGGAAAGATAAGAGAAATAAGACAGATTTTATCAGGATGCTTACCACAGTTTAAAAGAAATAAATTCTATATTCCTGCTTTAGAGAATAGGAATACAAGTTGGCATGCAAATTCCTGCTAGAAATTCTATTCAACATTAAATTCAAAATAATTATTTCAAATTAGAAAGTTTCAAACCTGTCTTCCTTGCAGATGCCTTATTTTTAATGATTGCACACAAATTTAAAAAATATATCAGTGAAAAATGTCACAACATTTTTTTCTTTGTGAGATGAGCTTCTCAGGATTCATTTCTATACCAAGCATCACTTTAATATCATATCTTCTAGTCTTTCAAAAAGGTTATTGATTTTTCATGGTTTCATCTCTCAATCAAAGCCTAACATGAAAACTTGTTTGTTGACTTGAGCCTTGATGTAAAATTTAGTTTAACTTTTTCTAGTAATATGTTTGTCAGTGGCATAGCAATTTTCTTGTCACTGAAACTAGTGGAGCCTCTAAGTGCTTTGCTCACTAGCGTGTAAAATTATCATTTTTTTTTCATCTTGATTGTTCGTCGACAAATGCTAATTTTAAAAGAAATTTTTAAAAATGTTTCAAAAATACACACATTCTATGTGATTAAAATTGATTCTTCATCTTCTGCCATGCTATTCTTTTCCAATTTTTGAAGCTAAGAGTCTAAAGCAGCTACCAAAATGAAGCTCCCAAGACTGCTTTACATCTTGGTCTTGGCTCTGCATATCCCATGGGAGACACTAAACTCTGAGCTATTGCCCTGGGAGGTTATATGTTTCTCTGCTGTTTTTTATACACCTAATGGAGGAAGTAAAGTGGTTTCATTATCAGAAATAGAACAGTTTTTATCCGTGAGTTTTTTAAATATGCGATTCCCATCACATTTAATTAAAGCTTGGATCCCAGACTTCATGTGACACTGTTAATTAAGGGAAAGACTAACTCTCAGTGAAACAAATCACTTTCTGAAATAAGATTGATGGACACAGATTTTATTAATTTACCAAACTCAGGAACTTCTCTATAAGCAGAATTATCTTATGAAATGCCACTTCATAAAACATATACATTTTGTTAATGTTTTCTAAGAATTTAAATGAATGCTTTATGGATTTTAAAACAATATTTGGGGAAGTCATAAATGCAAATTTTATTTGACATATTTTTAACCTTTTACTCTCGTATGTACTTTAAAAATTTTCAGTGTACCACTGCAGGAACATGAAAAATAGAGGTTAATTACTAAAAAATAGAGAAAAGGACCTCCACTTTCTCATTCAGTTTTAATTTTATTAGTACTTTGTCATTCAGTCGTGTCCGACTCTTTGCGACCCCATGGACTGTAGCCTACCAGGCTCCTCCCTCCATGGGATTCTCCAGGCAAGAGTACTGGAGTGTGTTGCCATTTCCTTCTCTAGGGGATCTTCCCGACCGAGGGATCGAACCCGGGTCTTCGGCATTGCGGGCAGACGCTTTAACCTCTGAGCCACCAGAGAAGCCCTTTAATTGTATTAGTTTTATATAATACAATGAACTGAAGCTTTTGTTATAGCACACCTGTTACCTTCTTTTGCCAAAATACCTTTTGATGCTGTATATTGTCCCATAGAGAAGTCAGGTGTTCTTACCCTTCTCTCTTTCTTCTCAGAATCTTAGTTATAAGAAAGGATTTTTCTTCATACTTGGAATTCTATATAGTTGTTATGTTCAAATGGCTTCTGACACATTTTTTACTGGGCTACCAAAATTTAACAGTTGGTAACCCCAATCATTTCTAGCCAGAGGGAGCCATTAGCTTTAATGAGGCAGCCATCCTCACACAGTTGAATCAGATTGGCAATCAGCTTCCTGGTAATTGGATTAGTGGAATACTAAGAGTTTCAAGATCCTATGCAATTTGCATATCATTCACGTCCTGCTTCCCTCTGATTTATAACACTTTTATATATATTTACATGACAGTCTTTCAATTTGCAAGTGAATGGTCATCCAAAAATGAATGAATGACTCAAGTTAGCTCAAGTTTACATGAAATGCTTAAAATTTATAAAGTTTAGAGAGATTAATAAATATGCTTTTTAAAATTTTCATGTATTTATGAAATAAAGTGTATTCTGTATGCAGACAGAACTCATTATACACCTTTAATTCTGTTGCAACCTGATGTTTTTGATATTCATATTCCATAAAATGAAATTTCTATATGTCATATAAGAATTTTAAAAGCAAATTCTAGCCTTTTCTGTAATAAATTATCAATGTAGTAAATAAAAAAGGCTGTAATCCATTACTTTAAAAGGGTGGTATATTCCATGTTCAGAGACATACCTCTGAACTCTCCCCTTCTTCAATTGCCAGAGCTCTTCTAATGCAATAGTTTCTTTTAACAACTGATAGAAGCAACTATAATAAAGTGAAAACATTCTAGGATGGACATACTTAACCTCTGCTATAAGCTTCAGACTCTTCCACAAAGTATAGGCATGACAATTTCCCAGAGGTTACTGAGAGTATGAAAGAGTTGATATGTTGTAAACGTTAGTTATGCTTTTATATGACTAATACATTTGCTATCTATTGCTATGTAATTAATTATCCCCAACTTAGTTATTTAAAACAATGAAAACAGTTACTTCTTACATAATTTCATGGGGTCAATAATCTGACCTCAGCATCTTAACTGGTGAGCCCTGATGTATTGTTTTTCCTGAGGTTGCAGTCAAGATGACAATGGACTTGTCAGTCCATTTATAAGTCCAATTGACTGAGGTTGCAGTCAAATGTCAAGATGGACTCTTGCCATTTGTAAGCTTTAGTGAGGTTGTGAGGTGAAGTCGCTCAGTCGTGTCCGACCCTTTGCGACCCCATGGACTGTAACCTACTAGGCTTCTCCGTCCATGGGATTTTCCAGGCAAGAATACTGGAGTGGATTGCCATTTCCTTCTCCAGAGGATCTTCCCAACCCAGGGATCGAACCCAGGTCTCCCGCATTGGAGGCAGACGCTTTAACCTCTGAGCCACCAGGGAAGTCTGTAAGCTTTAGTGGATTGGAGAATCCACATCCAAGTTCACACACATGGCTTCAGTTCATCAGATGGGTTTCTCCAGAAGGTTGATCATAATATGGAGCTAGCTTATATTATGGAGCCAGAGAAAGTGATGTGAGAGACAGTACAACATCAAACTGCCCTTTGGGACTTAGTTTCCAAGTCACACATTAATCAGTTCTGTTTCATTCTATTCTTTAGAAACTGGCCACATAGTCCAGCCTACATTTAATGGGACAGGGTTAAACAAGGAAGTGAATATTTGGAGGAAATATCAGTGGGAGTCATCTTGGAGACCTTGGAGACTGGCTCCCACAAATAAGGTATCATTATCTTCTCTGTTTGATACACAGTCACAAGTTGACACCAATTTAAAATTTTACTTCTGTCTTGTACTTAAGGAATGCACTAAAAGAAAGGAGAAAGGGAGAAAATGAATCAAATTAATTATATACAATGTAATATATAATTTATAATATTAAATATAAATCACATGTGTTCATATTAAAATCTGTATAAAATATTATCAACAATATTGAATATTATTGAATTAAACATAAAATTATATATATATATATAATAAATATACTTAGCACTTAAAATATCTAGATAAACCTATTGGTTGTTAACTGGCACGGATAATGAAAATGTTGTCAGTGATGGAAATACATACAGAAGGTGAAAATTAGTTTGAGTATAAAAGTGAGTAAAGTTAAATAATGAAGGGTGGAAGGCAAAGGAAACTCTAGGCTAAGGTGGCAGTATGAACAAAGTTAGGATGAAAGATTGTGGCTTCTTTAAGTAACTGAAAATTGTTCATCCTAGTGGAATGTAGGACAAAACGTTCTGAATGGAGTAAGCAAGTAGAGACATGGATAAGGAGCCAATCATGGAATATATTTCACAATGTTATTTTAGTTGAAAAAAATTTGGAAAGATTTAAAGCTAATGAGTATGAATGATAAGATAAAAAGTTATAAAATGAGAAAGTCGTGAGTCATTGGACTATATTAAGTGTCCACATAACTGATGATAAGAGTTTGTCCAAAAGTATAGCATTAGGATTAAAATTAGAAGATGACAGCAACAAATGGTAAAAAAAAAGAGAGAGAGAGACATACCTCTGGTTGTGATGGCGTAGTTTTAAATGAGACAAATCTCTCTGGGGAGAGATATGACAGGTAGATAAAATCAGCATTTGGAAAGAATCAAGGAACATTGACTAGAAGGCCCAGTATCATAAAGAGGTGGGAAGGGCATACACATGAGATCACTATTCTTCATGCCATTTCTTTCTAAGGTATTGGACTATTCTTATGCTGCTGCTGCTGCTGCTCCTGTCACTTCAGCCATGTCTGACTCTGTGTGACCCCGTAGACGGCAGCCCACCAGGCTCCCCCGTCCCTGGGATTCTCCAGGCAAGAACACTGGAGTTGGTTGCCACTTACTTCTCCAATGCATGAAAGTGAAAAGCGAAACGGAAGTCACTCAGTCGTGTCCAACCCTCAGCGACCCCGTGGACTGCAGCCTTCCAGGCTCCTTGGTCTATGGGAGTTTCCAGGCAGGAGTACTGGAGTGGGGTGCCATTGCCTTCTCCAATTCTTACGTTACAAGAGCTAAATACTGAGAAGGAAGAAAAAGAGGCAGAAAACAGATCAAACAGCTGAACTCTGAGCATGCTGCGGAGACTGGAGAAACAGAACTTGGCTATTTGTGGATCTGTAAAGAAGAACCCTGGTGAACACCTTGGGTTTCAGTTAAAAATTATGGCAGGGTATAATCTAAGAGTAAGCACTAATAAAATGTAGGCCAGAAAGGTCTAACTTTGAAGTCACTCATTCACTCATTTCTTGATTTGACCAGCTTGAGCTCCCTCTGCATCTAGTACCTTCCAAAAGAAAAGTATAGCTTGTCTGCAAAAGGAGTTAAAATCATCACTCTCAGCTGTTACAACATTTATACACAATTCTAGACACTTAATAAAAAAATCACAAAAATAAAAAAGCACACCTCCACATCTGATCATAATGGAAACAACACTGGATTTAACCTTCTACCTAATACATCTGAGACAAAATAAGAAATGGTTTCAAGATAATGGACATCAGGCAGTTATAGATGATGATTGCTGAGGATGGAAAAACCAATGAAGCAACACTGAAAATGTCACTGGGTTTTTGTTCTGAGAAAATTTTTAGGCTGCTGCAAAGAGAACAGAGAATGCAGCTGAAGACTGATATACATCTGAAACAGAGATGAGACCCACTTGGAGTCTCTGAGTAGTCATTGATGAATTGATCCAAGTGCACATAAGAAGAAACTATCTGAACCCGAGAAAAGAACATATGAAAATGTTGAAAGGTATAGGACCTGGTAAAGGTCTGTATAGTCAAGGCTATAATCTTTCCAGTAGTTACGTAAGGATGTTAGACCATAAAGAAGGTTGAGCCCTGTAGAATTGATGCTTTTGAACTGTGGTGTTGGAGAAGACTCTTGAGAGTCTCTTGGACTGCAAGGAGATGAAACCAGTCCATTCTAAAGGAAATTAACCCTAATATTCATTGGAAGGACAGATGCTGAAGCTGAAGTTACAATACTTTGGCTACCTGATGTGAAGAGCTGACTCACTGGAAAAGACCCCGATGCTGGGAAAATTGAGGGCAGGAGAATGAGACGACAGAGGATGAGATGGTTGGATAGCATGTATCATCGACTCAATGGACATGAGTTTGAGCAAGATTTGGGAGATAGTGAAGTACAGGGAAGCCTGTTGTGCTGCACTCCATGGGGTTGCACAGAGTCAGACAAGACTTGGCAACTGAACAGCAACAATTTGTACAGAGCTAGGAATAGTACTGGAGAAGGCAATGGCACCCCACTCCAGTACTCTTGCCTGGCAAATCCCATGGATGGAGGAGCCCAGTAGGCTGCAGTCCATGGGGTCGCGAAGAGTCGGACACGACTGAACAATTTCACTTTCACTTTTCACTTTCATGCATTGGAGAAGGAAGTGGCACCTCACTCCAGTGTTCTTGCCTGGGGATCCCAGGGATGGGGTAGCCTGGTGGGCTGCCATCTATGGGGTTGCATAGAGTTAGACATGACTGAAGCAACTTAGCAGCAGCAGCAGCAGCAGCAGGAATAGTGCCAGTTACCACTAGCCAGATTGGACTATCAGATAATTCATAGGTTATTGAATAAACTATTCAGTAATGTCTTGCCTTGGGGCTTCCCAGATGGCTCAGTGGTAAAGAATCTGCCTGTCAATGCAGGAGTTGAAAGGGAAGTGGGTTTGATCCTTGGGTTGGAAAGATCCCCTAGAGGGGGAAATGGCTACCCACTCCAGTATTCTTGCCCAGAGAATTCCATGGACAGAGGAGTCTGGTGGGTTACAGGCCATGGGGTCGCAGGACTAAGTGACTGAGCATGCATGCAAACTTTCGCCTTAATAGTAAAGAATATTTAGCCACAGGATAAATGCTGCTCTGGCTTGCTTGCTTAGTTGCGCAGTAGTATCTGACTCTTTGAGACTCTGTGGACGGTAGCCTGCTAGGCTCCTCTGTCCATGGGATTCTTCAGGCAAGAATACTGGAGTGGGTTGCCATTTTCTCCTCCAGGTGATCTTCCCGACCCAGGGATTTAACCTGAGCCTCCTGCATCCAGTTGGATTCTTTCTTGCTGAGCCCTAGTGGAAACCCAAATGCTCAGTCACATTAATAAATCTTAAGACCAAACAGATTAAATGGATTTCATTTAACTTGCTTGCAAAACACATCTCCAGAATATCTATGGAAAAACAAGATTTTTTAACATGTTTAACAAATGAGCTAATTCATTAGTATATAATCTTTGATTAATGTGAATTATTGTAGAATAATTTTAGATTAAAAAATTTGAGCAGATATTAGAGAATTTCCTTAAACTTCTTAAACTTTCTTCGTGCCTCCATAGTTTCCCCCACTATTAATATTTTTCTATTAGGGTGCAACTTTTCATTGCATTTAATAGAAATAGACACATTATTAGTAACTAAATTTCATAGACTACATTATAGTTCATTCTTTGTGTTAATACACTCCTATGTGCCTTGACATATAGAGACATAGCAAATATTAGGAGGCCAATAAAATAAGTTGATTGGTATTTTAAAATCTTTCTACAAAGGAAACATCAGGATCAACATGTAAAACATCTCCTACATTGTAACCAACGTTTTTGGGAAATAATTTACACACAGAAATTCCATGAATGACATGTGTAAAAGTCAACAAGCTTGACAAATAATAATATAACCACCACCACAATTATGATACAGAACAGTAACTGAAAAACTTTTTGTAACAGATAAGCTGGTATGTTATTTAGCTATGCAGGCCATGATTTTGTAAGTACTTATGTAAGACAAAAAATAATTTTTCAAAATTTTTAATAAATTTAAATTATAATGATAGTGGAGTACAATGTTTCTGTACTTTGAGCCTTTTAAGGAGAAGAATGAAAAATTTTTGAGGGAAAACATTTCATTAAATTGGCTTTTAAAATTATTGTTCTCACTTATCAAAAATAATTGCAAATATCTATGTGTTAGTACCAGACTTTAATGGGACTTTACGTATTTCACCTTTGACAATGTCTTTCACATAGAAGAGCATTGCCATATACTGAAATGAATCTAATATAATTATAATCTATTTTAGATATATTTTAATTAAGCATATTCATGTCAAAACATTCATGTACCTTCACTAGATTCTTCTTTTTATGCTTTCCTTTTATCATGTCATTACACAGATGAATCACTTCCAAATGAAGAACAAGGAAAAGATCTTCAATTGCACAGTTAAATGGATTTTGAATTATGGAAATTTCCTTTGTACTTGCATCCTAATGTGAAAAAAGTATTAAAATTATAGCTTGAACACAGCTATACAAATTATAATTGTAATTTTAGGTTGACTCAATATGAAACATGCGATAAAAGCTTGTTTCCAGTTTTGTTTTGTATTTTTTTTTTTTCAATCTATTTTCTGGTTGGATCTCCTTGCTGTCCAAGGGACCTGTGACATCTGATCCCATCACTTCATGGCAAATAGATGGGGAAACAATGGGAACAGTAAGAGACTTTATTTGGGGGGGCTCCAAAATCACTGTAGATGGTGACTGCAGCCATTAAATTAAAAGATACTTGCTTCTTGGAAGAAAAGCTATGACCAACCTGGACAGTATATTAAAAAGCAGAGACATTACTTTGCCAACAAAGGTCAGTCTAGTCAAAGCTATGGTTTTTCCAGTAGTCATGTATGGATGTGAGAGTTGGACTATGAAGAAATCTGAGCACATAAGAATTGATGCTTTTGAACTGTGATGTTGGAGAAGACTCTTGAGAGTCCCTTGGACAACAAGGAGATCCAAACAGTCCATCCTAAAGGAAATCAGTCCTGAATATTAATTAGAAGGACTGATTTTGAAGCTGAAACTCCAGTACTTTGGCCACCTGATGTGAAGAGCTGACTCATTTGAAAAGACTCTGATGCTGGGAAATATTGAGGGCAGGAGGAGAAGGGGACGACAGAGGATGAGATGGTTGGATGGTATCACCGACTCAATGGACATGGGTTTGAGTAAATTCTGGGAGTCTGTGATGGACAGGGAAGCCTGGTATGCTGCAGTTTATGGGGTCGCAAAGAGTTAGACATGACTGAGCAACTGAACTGAACTGATTTATTTTCTAAAAATTGTGACTTTTTTCTTAGCTCAAGGATTTTTAGCCAGCTCATAGGATTTCTATGTAGTAAGGCATATTAGCATACCATTCAAAAAATTAAGATAATGCTTAATTCTGAAAGCAAATTAAATTCACTTTTACATTACTGCTTCCAAAGTAATGTAATAGATTTAAATATTATCATCAAAGTCTCTGTTGATGAAAAATATAATTAATAACTATTTATTTGCAAAAGCTTTACAATTTTTTTGTGTTTTTTGGGTAGGATTACTCTCTTTATTGCTCACATTATTCTTTTTTAATTAGTTTCTCTTAGAGTATAATTGCTTTACAATGTGTTAGTTTTTGCTGGATAGCAAAGTGAAACAGCTATATGTTTACATATATTCCTTCTTTTTTGAATTTCCTTCCCATTTAGGTCACCACAGAGCATTCAGTAGGTGCTATGCAGCAGGATCTAAGTAGTTACCTACTTTATACATAGTGTCAGTGTGTATGTGTGTATATATGTATATATATATCTCAATCCCAATCTCTCAATTCATGCCCTCTTCCCCTTGGTATCCATATATTTATTGTCTACAAGTGAATCTCTACTTCCACTTTTCAAGTAAGATTATACCATTTTTCTAGATTCCACATATATGTGTTAATATGTGATATTTGTTTTTCTCTTTCTGACTCACTTCACTCTCTATGACAGTTTCTAGATCCACCTATGTCTCTGCAAATGGCATCATTTCATTCATTTTATGGCTGAGCAATATTCCATTGTATTTATGTACCAGACATCTTCTTTATTCATTCCTGTGTCAAAGAACATTTATACTGCTTCCATGTCCTTCTATTGTAAATAGCATTGCAGTGAACACTGGGGTACATGTGTCTTTTTGAATTGTTTTCTCTGGGTATACGCCCAGGTACTCATGGATTGCTGAGACATGTGACAGCTCTATTTTTAGTTTTATAAGGAACCTCCGTACTGCTTTCCACAGAGGCTGTATCGATTTACAATCCACCAACAGTGTAAAAGAAGTTCCCTTTTCTCCACATCTTCTCTAGCATTGACTATTTGTAGATTTTTTGATAAGAGCCTTTCTGATAAGTGTGAGGTGATACTTCACTGTATTTTTTATTTTATTTCTTTAATAATTAGTGATATTGAGCATCTTTTCGTTTGTTTGTTGACTAACTGTGTGTCTTCTTTGGGGAAATGTCTGTTTAGGCCCTCCACCCATTTGCTGATTGGGTTGTTCGTTTTTTATATTGAGCTGCATGAGCTGTTACAAAAGCTTTGTAATTTTGTCCACATAAACTTTTTTTCTGCTCTACACGTATTTTTTTTGAAGCATACTTGATTTACAGTGTAGTGTTTATTTGTACTGTAAAGCAAAGTGATTTAGTTATACACACACACACACACACATATATATATATATACATTTTTTTTCCCGTTATGGTTTATCACAGGATACTGAATACAGTTCCCTGTGCAATACAGTAGGGTCTTGCTATTTATCTGTTTTATATATAATAGTTTGTATCTGCTAACTCCTAACTTTCCCCTCCCATACCCCATCTCCCCTTTGGTAACCATAAGTTTGTTTATTCATGTCTGTCAGTCTGTTTCTGTTTTATAAGTTCATTTGTATCATATTTTAGATTCCACATACAAATGATATATGATATTTGTTAAAGCAACATTTATACTATAGTTCTTTAGGAAAACAAATTTCATATGATATACATGCTTTTCTTTTTATATCTCACTTAACTTTTTTCCAGGTATATCTCTGCAATGCTTTNTGAATTGAACTGAACTGAATTTGTGGGTTGAATGTGTCCTCCCAACATTCATATGTTGAAGTCTTAATCCCCAGTGTGGCTGAAATTGGAGATGTAATAGTAGTCCTTTAACTCTAAGGTAGTAGTTGAGGTTAAATGAGATCATAAGGGGCTCTGAGCTAATGGGATTAATGTGTGTGTGTGTGTGTGTGTGTGTGTGTGTGTGTGTGTGTGTGTATATATATATATATATAAAGAACCTGCCTGCCAATACAGGAGATGTAAGAGACACGAGTTCGATCCCCGGGTCTGGATGATCCTCTGAAGGACAGCAAGGCAATCAGCTCCAGTATTCTTGCCTAGAGAATCCCATGGACGGAGGAACTACAGTCCATAGGGTAGCAGAGTCAGACGCAACTAAAGTGGCTCAGCATGCATGCATGCATATACATGTACATTCATTTTTCACATTGCTTGCCATTCTAGTTTATCACAGGGTGTTGAGTATAGTTCCCTCTGCCACAGAGCAGGAACTTGCTGCTTGCTCTACACACACTGTTGCCATGATCCTTTGTAACACATCTTAGTAGTTTATGCCTCAAGTTGTACTAAATTGTGTTTTCTCAACTTTGAAACTTATCTCCACTGTAGTTCTTCAGGGCAGGCTGTTGATGGAGGTTAATTCTTCAGTCACTTCAAACTCAGCATCATTTCCTTGAATAAACAATTAAGAAGGGTTGATATAAATTGTTAACTCATCAAGAGCTAAGAAAAGTCATCTCAAATGACTTGCTTTGTTTTTTGACTATACATATATCTCTCAATGATTTCAAATCTTTAACTGTTTTCCTCAAAAGCTGTCTTAAACAGTTGATTTTTTTCTGAACACGTTTTTCAGTTGATGATCAAAGTGATTCAATCAACTCATTAGTGATAAATGACTTCTTTTTTTTGAAAAATGACTTTTCTTAGTTGACTAATAATTAATTAGAAGTTATGTTAGTTACAGTCTCTCATTTTTGGGGAGGGGGATGAGAAAATTGCTGTAATTTCTACTTTTTCATTACTTTTTTATTGTGATGGGTGCTGAGTTTAGTAAGGTACTGTATACCTTTGACATAGCTACAGTGACACTGCATAATGAACTCAATCTTTTGCCATATAATTCACCAACAGAATAATACAAATTCCACTGTGCTTCAAGAAGTCACCAAATTACTCACTATAACATTGCCCTTTCACAATTTTCCAATTTTTATGTCAGTTTAGATCAAGCAGCTTTTTTTCCTAGAAATATTTTCTTTGTAAATTAAGTCAAGTTCTAATGATTCATTGAATGTAGGTCAACAGTGTAAAAAAAAATACAGTAAAGGCCCAATTGTTGAAACAAAACAAGATATTCAGGGTAGCAGGAGATAGTTCTTTCCACTATGTTATAAATCTTTGTTTCCAAGGCCAAAAAGGTTATTTTTCAGGCTGCTGGAAATTTTTTCATTTTATAAATTACATGCAGCTATTTTCTCTAATGTAATATAAAAATTGGTGATTAATCCTAATATTCACCAAAGGACTTCAATCTATTAACTATACAATTGAGCGAATATTAAGAGTATTTCTAAGTATTCAATTTATGGCATAGTACATATTCATTAAGTTTTGCTTTTTTTTTTTTGCTTTACATGCTCAGTTGTGTCCAACTCATTGTGACCCCAAGGGCTATAGTCCACCTGGTATAAATATCAAGATGTAAAAGTACCTTCTTGGCCTGTGTTAATATAATGTCAGTAAGGAAAGAAGAACATAGACAAACACTTACATATGTCTTTGCTGTGTTCATTGGAAACAACTCAATTAACAATTCACATAAACAGACCTTATAAGATTTAGCAGTATTTTAAAAAGGAAGTCCATATATCATTTAATTAAAAGTACACATCCAAACAATTAATATGTTTTTGTGGTGTGAGTATGGTGGGTTAGGCCCCACCTATCAGCAGAAAATTGAATTAAAGATTTACTGAGAAAGGTTCTACCTACCAGAGCAGGGCCTAACTTATCCCACAGCCAGTCACTTCCACCAGGAAGCTTCCACAAGCCTCTTATCCTTATCCATCAGAGGGCAGACAGAATGAAAACCATAATTACAGAAAACTAACCAAACAGAGCACATCAATCACAAGCTTGTTTAACTCAGTGAAAATATGAGCCATGCTGGGTAGGCCCATCCAAGATGGATGGGTCATGGTGAAGAGTTACAAAAATGTGGTCCACTAGAGAAGGGACTTCAGCAAATGACTTCAGCATTCTTGCCGTGAGAATCCCATGAACAGTATGAAAAGAAAAAAAAAGATATGGCACTGGAAGATGAGATCCTCAGGTTGGTAAGTGCCCAATATGCCACTGGAGAAGAGCAGAGAAATAGTACCAGATGAAATGAAAAGGGTGAGCCAAATGGAAATCCCCCAGGTGTATGGATGTGTCTGGTGGTGCAAGTAAAGTTCAGTGCTTCAAAGAACAATATTATATAGAAATCTGTAAAGTTAGGCCCATGAATCAAGGCCAATTGGAAGTGGTCAAACAGGAGATGGCAAGAATGAACATTGACATCTAGGAATCAGTGAACTAAAATGTACTGTAATGGGTGAATTTAATTCAGATGACCATAATATCTACTACTGTGAATAAGAATCTTAGAAGATATGGAGAAACCATCAGGTCAACAAAAGAGCCTGAAATGCAGTACTTGGATGCAATCTTTAAAGCACTAGAATGATCTCTCTTTGTTTCCAAGGCAAACCATTCAATATCACAGTAATCCAAGTCTATGCTCCAACCCGTAATGCTGAAGAAACTGAAGTTGAATAGTTCTATGAAGCCCTACAAGACCTTTCAGAACTAACACTCAAAAATGATGTCCTTTTCATTATAGGGGACTGGAATGCAGAAGTAGGGAGTCAAGAAACACCTGGAGTAACAGTCAAATTTGGCCTTGGAATGAATGAAGCACGGCAAAGCTAACAGAGTTTTGCCAAGAGAATGAACTGGTCATAGCAAACATCTTCTTCCAAGAACACAAGAGGACTCTACACATGGACATCACCAGATGGTCAACACCAAAATCAGAGTGATTATATTCTTTGAGGCCAAAGAGGGAGAAGTCCTATACAGTCAGCAAAAACAAGACCAGGAGCTGACTGTGGCTCAGATCATGAACTCCTTATTGCCAAATTCAGATTTAAATTGAAGAAAGTAGGGAAAAACACTATACCATTCAGGTATGACCTAAATCAAAACCCTTACAATATACAGTGGAAGTGATGGATAGATTCAAAGAATTAGATCTGATAGAGTGCCTGAAGAACTATGGATGGATGTTTGTGACATTGTACAGGAGATAGGGTTCAAGACCATCTCCAAGGAAAAGAAATGCAAAAAGGAAAAAATAGTTCTCTGAGGAGGCCTTACAAATACCTGTGAATAGAAGAGAAGTAAAAGGCAAAGGAAAAAGGAAAGATATACTCATTTGAATGCAGAGTTCCAAAGAGTAACAAGGAGAGATAAGAGCTCCTTCTTCAGTGATCAATGCAAAGAAATAGAGGAAAACAGTAGAATGGGAAAGACTAGAGATCTCTTCAAGAACATTAGACATACCAAGGGAACATTTCATGCAAAGATGGGCACAATAAAGGATAGAAATGGTATGGACCTAACAGAAGCAGAAGATATTAAGAAGAGGAGGCAAGAATATATAGAAGAACTATACAAAGGGATCTTAATGTCCCAGATAATCACAATGGTGTCATCACTCACCTAGAGCCAGACACCTAGAATGTGAAGTCAAGTGAGCCTTAGGAAGCATCACTACAAACAAAGCTAGTGGAGGTGATGGAATTCCAGCTGAGCTATTTCAAATCTTAAAAGAAGATACTGTGAAAGTGCTGCTCTCAATATGTCACAAATTTAGAAAATTCACCAGTGACCATGGGACTGGAAAAGGTCCATTTTCACTTCAATATCAAAGAAAGGCAATGCCAAAGAATGTTCAAACTACCACATAATTGCACTCATTTCACACGCTAGTAAAGTAATGCTCATAATTCTCCAAGCCAGGCTTCGATAGTACACGAACCATGAACTTCCAGTTGTTCAAGCTGGATTTAGAAAAAGCAAAGGATCCACAGATCAAATTGCCTACATCCGTTGGATCATCAAAAAAGCAAGAGTTTCAGAAAGCATCTACTTCTGCTTTATTGAATTTGCCAAAGCCTTTGACTATGTAGACCACAATAGACTCTGGAAAATGCTTAAAGAGATGGGAATACCAATCACCTGACCTGCCTCTTGAGAAATCTGTATACAGGTCAGGAAGCAACAGTTAGAACTGGACATGGAACAACAGACTGGTTCAAAATAGGGAAAGGCTGTATATTTTCAGCCTGCTTATTTAACTTATATGCAGAGTGCATCATGAGAAACATTGGGCTGGAAGAAGCACAAGCTGGAATTAAGATTGCTGGGAGAAATATCAATAACCTCAGATATGCAGATGACACCACTCTTATGGCATAAATTGAAAGAAGAACTAAAGAGCCTCTTGATGAAAGTGAAAGAGGAGAGTGAAAAAATTGGCTTAAAGTTCAACATTCAGAAAACTAAGATCATGGCATCCTGTTGCATCACAAATAGATGGGGAAACAGGGAAACCAGTGACAGACTTTATTCTTTTGAGATCCAAAATCACTGCACATGGTGACTGCAGCCATGAAATTAAAAGACACTTGCACCTTGGAAGGAAAGTTATGGCCAACCTAGACAGCATATTAAAAAGTGGAGACATTACTTTGCCAACAAAAGTCCATCTAGTCAAAGCTCTGGTTTTTCCAGTAGTCATGTATGGATGTGACAGTTGGACTATAAAGAAAGCTGAGCACCAAAGAATTGATGCTTTCAAACAGTGGTATTGGAGAAGACTCTTGAGTGTCCCTTGGACAAGGAAATCTAACCAGTCCATACTAAAGGAAATCCATCATGAATATTCATTGGAATATTTCAGCTAAAGCTAAACTCTAATACTTTGGCCATGTGATGCAAAGAACTGACTAGTTGGAAAAGAACCTGAAGCTGGGAAAGATTGAAGGTGGGAGGAGAAGGGGACGACAGAGGATGAGATGGTTGGATGGCATCACTGACTCAATGGATATGAGTTTGAGTAAACTCCAGGAGTTGGTGATGGACAGCGAGGCCTGGCGTGCTGTGCAGTCCATGGGGTTGCAGAGTCGGACACGACTGAGTGACCGAACTGAACTGCTCCTTGGAAGTAAAGCTATACCATACGTTTACAGCATATAAAAAGTACAGACCTCACTTTGTCAACAAAGGTTCATATAGTCGAAGCTATGGTTTTTCCAGCGGTCATGTATAGACCTGAGAGTTAGACCATAAAGAAAGCTGAGCACCGAAGAATTGATGCTTTTGATTTGTTGTGTTAGTGAAGACTCTTGAGAGTCCATCCGTTGGACTGCAAGAAGATCCAACCAGTCCATCGTAAAGGAGATCAGTCCTGGGTGTTCATTGGAAGGACTGATGCTGGAGCTGAAACTCCAATACTTTGGCCACCTCATGCAAAGAGTTGATTCACTGGAAAAGACCCTGATGCTGGGAGGGATGGAAGGTGGGAGGAGAAGGGGACGACAGAGGATTAGATGGTTGGATGACATCATTGACTCAATGGGCATGAGTTTGAGCAAGCTCCAGGAGATGGTGAAGGACAGGGAAGCCTAACATGCTGCAGTCCATGGGGTCACAAAGAGTTGGACAGGACTGAATGACTGGGCAACAACAGTGTTTATAAAGCCCGTTTCTGCATCCTAACAAGGCATTTATTGTTTTAAAGATTTAATCATATTATGAACACTGCATAGTCCTTCAAGAAAAACAGTCATTGTGCTCATGTACACAGAAACACACATATTTTTTCAATTTCTTCACTGAATAGAAAGAAACATCAAGAGCAGTAAAATTGAAAAACACCTTTAAATGAACAAAAATATAGTTATTTTAGAATTTCAGGTTTCTCTCATTATCTACATATTTATATCAATCTTCTGAGCCTTAACATTCTTTCTAATATATGAAGACATATTATTTTCTAAATTTTCTACCTTCTGACAATTTATTTCTTCTCAAGTGAGTAAGATAAATGTCAGAGAACCTAAAAACTGAGAATTATGGAAAAAATGGGAGTTGAAACCACATTATTTTGACACAAAAGTAGCTGATGATGTTATGAATAGAAGGAATGATCCATTTCTTGATTTTTTTACCACCAGCATGTACTGTTTCCTCTCCCACTTACAGTGATCCTCAGCTTTAAAATCTATAACACAAAATGAATCTAAAAATTCTTTACCAACTTTAGTTTAACTTAGCAACACCCATGAAAGTCAAATCCTTTTTCATTTTGCAGATAATGAAAGTGATCAGAGAAATTAAATTCTTTCTCTAAATAAACTGCACCAGTATTGATATTCACAGGCATAACATTGGATATACTTTATTAAAAGATGCACTTTTGAAAAGTAATTTTCAATTGTCATTTTTTTACCTACTAAATAGACTCTAACATATTAATTTCTTCAGCACAAATTTATAATACAAGTGTATTAAAGAGCTCTTCGAGTATCTTCAAAATTTAATTCATATGCATATGTTTATTCAAAGATGACTAACAGCTCATATGTTATGTGGAGATTAGAAAAGAGACCAGTTGAATAATATGCCACGCTATTAAAATATACTAAAACCAAAACAACTGAAAAGTAGTTACACAAACTGAGCTTTTGATGGGATTATTTAGAATACAGGAAGACGTACACAAACTTTTGAGAATCAAGTTTTTACCCATAATACAAAGTAGGGAAAAAAATAAAAACACAATCTGAGAAATGAAAACTTTTTCTGTGACACTAAAACCTAATTTGGCTCTCCTTATTTTAGTTCTGAAAATCATCCTTTGTTGCCCCTAGAGAAGCTTTGATTTGGAAAATGGTAATATTATTATAGAATAACTTTCATTATGAGTCTATAAATCAAGCAATATTTAATTCATTGGATTTACTATATGAGCCATGCAGTGCTCAAAAATAGAAAGAGAGAAATACTAATTATATGGAAGAGATGGTTTTAAGTGAATATAGGAGATTTTTATTTCTACGTGTAATTTTGCTTATTCCCTGACTATTGAGCAGGAATGTTGTCTTTAGAAAAAGACAGTATTTGTTATAGAAAATAGAGCTATATACTTTCCTCATCTGAATAGCACACTAAATATTGAGCACCAACTAGAATAATAATGTTAAAAATCCTGGAAAGAATAGTATAGACAATGGATTGATGCAAGAAGAAATTCTTCTAGAATTCTTCTAGAAACCTAAGTTTCTTGATCACACATAATGCACTTAAAGAGGTTTCAAGGTACGTGGTTGGGTGGTTTATGAAAGATAAAAGACTTGTCAGTTGCATGATGTGGCATGAAAGAAAAAACTTTGCAAAGTAACTGGCAGAAGGTTGAGAAGACCAGAATCTGAGCTCACAAGTAAATGAGGGATGTTCTGATCACAGTTTCTAGGCAAGGTGATATTGGCAGGGAGAGGCTCAAATGGTAAAGATCTGCCCGCCATACGGGAGACCTGGGTTCCACCCCTGGGTCGGGAAGATCCCTGGAGAAGGGAATGACAACGCACTCCAGTATTCTTTCCTGGAGAATCCCATGGACGGGGGAGCCTGGCGGGCTACAGTCTATGGGGGCGCAGAAAGTTAGACACTACTGAGCAACTAAGCACAACACATGGTATTCTTTAGTGACATCTCACACCTAAAGGATTTACTTTTCTTCTACCAGCTTTGACATTTTATTTCTTTGTCGTTAAACTTGCTTTCAAATGCTTTGACATCTTCTAAAAGATGTCTTTGATCTCCTGTCTCATATGGGAGGGAGGGTACACTCATTTAGGAAGCTTTCTTAAAAATTGCTTTTAATTTTCTAACTTGTTTCTGCTAAAGAATTTAAATAATTGATTTGTACTGTTTCTTGTTCTTCTGCCCACATACATTTTTATTGAAATATTTAAAATTGTTTGTTAGGATTTGATCATTTACCGAGAGCATTCCTGAAATGGTTTACTTGTTTATGAACTTGAAATGAACTTTTAAGAATGGAACAGACTTTTGTTATCAGTGCTGTAAGATGTTATAGCATGTCTACAAATGGTATAGGTATGTTGTAGAAAGATATATTGATCTGCAGATATGTTGTACAAATGTTGTCGAAAGTATATATGTAGTTTGTTGGTGTTCAATCACTCAGTCGTGTCCAATTTGGGGGGATCCCATGGGCTGCAGCATGCCAGGCTTCCTGTCCTTCACTATCTACCTGAGTTTGCTCAGACTCCTGTTCGTTGAGTTGGTGATGCCATCCAATCATCTTATCCTCTGTCGCCCCCTTCTCTACCCTCAATCTTTCCCAGCGTCAGGTTTTTTTTTTTTTTTTTTCCAGTGAGTCTACCCTGTGCATCAGATGGCCAAAGCATTAGAGCTTCAGCATCAGTCTTTCTAAGAATATTCAGAGTTGATGTCCTTTAAGATTGACTGATATGATCTCCTTGCTGTACAAGGGACTCTCAAGATTCTTCTTCAGCACCACAATTTTAAAAGCATCAATGTTCTTCAATGTTCAGCCTTGTTTATGGTTCAACTCTCACATCTGTCCATGACTACTGGAAGAACCATAGCCTTGACTATACAGACCTTTGTTGGCAAAATGATGTCTCTGCTTCTTAATATGCTGTCTAGGTTTGTCACAGCTTTTCTTCCAAGGTGCAAGTGTCTTTTAAGTTCTTGGCTGCAGTCACCATCAATATTGATTTTGGAGCCCAAGAAAATATATGTGTTAGCAAGTTATTTTACTGAAAATTAAATTTTCAAATGCAAACAATATCAAATCAGGCTTGACATTCTACAATTAAATCATTGGCAATGAAACAAAGTGGTTGAAATATATGTATCTAAATCAAGCAGACTAGTATTTGAATTCTGGTTCTGTCAACAGTAACTGTAATTTTAAGCAATTTTTTAACTTCCCTGGGCCTTAGCTTTTTCCATCTGTAGGGTAAGATCATTAATGCTTTTGCTTTAGGTTGTGGACAAGTTTAATAATTTCCTAAATGAGTCACAAATCATGTGAAAAATATCTTAGTAGCTATATTGTTTGGTATTCTAGAGTAACTCTATAACATAAAAGATTTTTCATGAATATTCTCAAAGACTTAGGAAATGTGTCAATAATATACAGTTTCTCTGGTATAAAAACTTGCAGCTGAGGAAAAGGGCAGAAGTGTTGCTTAAATAACCACATTAACATCTCGTAATTTCAGCTCGCACTTTTCAGAACATCTTGCAATTAATTTTCCCTTTAAATCATAATGTCTTTTTAGAGATCAAAGTGGAGCAAGAATGAAAAGAAAAAATAATTGCAAAAGTGACATCGGTTTGTAACATTTTACTTTTCCAACTTCAGACATTTTCCCAGAGCCAGTCAGACAATAAGAAGCTGGAGAGAGAATAAAGTACTTAGGTGATGGCATGGTAAGACACAAGGCAAGTCCAAGAGTTCTAGAGCTAGAGAAATCTGTGTTTATCTACACTCCCAGTTGTAGAACTTTAGGTCATTGCTTTACTTTTCTAAGCCTCAGTTTCTGTATCTGAAAAATGGGAAGTAAGTGTATCTGTGCTGGATGCAATATTTCTAGTACCTACAGAGCACTCAGCTCATGAACATTTAGCATCACACAGACGTGAAGGATCTATCAATGCTGAAATTAACTGAATGAATTATGGAAGTATAGGTGCTGGGATTCCCTGTAAGCCACATGCTTAGGTGCCGATATGGGAGAGATGTTCATTCAGATGTTCACTTATTAGATCCTAAAATGTTCTCACTTATACACACTAACACATGAAGTATAACTCATTTTTCTGAGATGGCTTTTAAGAAAATATCGAGTAACAAAATATATTTATATGCACTAGTGTTAAAAAGTTGTTCCGAGTTTTATTTTAGTTACATAGATAATGTTATTTCGTGATATCTTCATTAAAGCCATGTAGTTATGTAGTTGGGTTTTCCTGGTGGTTCAGTGGTAAAGAATCTGCCTGCACTGCAGGAGACTCAGGAGACATGGATTTGATCCCTAGATTGGGAAGGTTCCTGGGAGAAGGAAATGGCAACCCACTCCAGTATTCTTGCCTGTAGAATCCCATAGACAGAGGAACCTGCTGGGCTACAGTCCAGTTGCAAAGAGTCGGATATGACTGAGTACATACACACAGACACAGTCACATAGTTATATTTGTTTATTTAATTCTACCTTTGTCTTCTTAGATCCTCCTCTAGCGAGGATTTGAAAATAATTAGTACTAAAATTCATTCACTTGTTCTTGTTTTTTTTTTTTAATTTAAATTTATTTATTTTAATTGGAGGCTAATTACTTTACAATATTGTACTGGTTTTTGCCATACATCAACATGAATCCGCCACGGGTGCTCTTGTTTTTTGTATTTATCATATTTGGTGGCTTCCCAGGTGGTGCCAGTGTGGTTAAGAACTCACTTGCCAATGGATTAGATGAAAGAGACTAGGGATTGATCCCTAGGTTGGGAAGATTCCCTGGAGAAGGAAATGACAACCCACTGGAAAATCCTATAGACAGAAGAGACTGGTGGGCTAAAAAGTGTTGCATTCCATGGAGTTGAAAAGACTCAGACATGACTGAACTGCACACACACATTTACATTTTTACACATATATTCAGTGGCAGTGGGTTGTATAGATATGCCTAACTGGGCTTGCATACATATACCTATTGTAAGAGTATGCGTGTAAAAGCTATTCATCATATGAGTAACATGAATGGTTACCAATACAAATTTTAAACATTGCTTAATTTTAAATGATGAGAGCTACCTCAAAGACTGTGACAATTTGATGAAACTATTTTGTGATGATCACCCAAGGCAAAAGCAAACAAACACAACTCTGTATTTTATGAAAGGAAGAGAGCTAGGTGGAAAACTTGGAGAATTAGGTTGAAATTTTGACTGTCATATTTACCAGCTATTCAGCTTAGAAGAAAAACATTAATTTCGCCCTATGAGCCTTGTGTACTATTAAAATCAAACTAGTAACACTTGTCCTTCCTTGTCATATAACAAGTGTGAAAGCAAATTAAGATAATGTCTTCAAAACTATATTTTATCATGAAGAATACATTACAAACATGAATTTTGAAATTATCATAAAAGAGGATAAAGTCACTTCATGATATTCTGGCTCTTTCTGAGTCTTTTATGCATATAAAAGAGGGAAGAAATTAACTGTAGGGAAATTAACTCAAAAAGTAAAAAAAATGGGAAGAACAAGATTAGAGTCTTAGAGAATAAGAAACAGTACATTGTATGGCTCTCCAGAATTACAGGTAATGCTACTCTGCATCCTAATGATGGATCCATGAGTTTTGAAATGTAATGCCTGTCAGTGTCAAAATAGATTGAAAGTCTGTAAAATAGAACTCTTGCCTTCTGCTATTATTTCTAGTTAAATTTGTAATGAATATAATACTCACCTCAGGATAAAGAAGAGACTAAGAGCCCTGGTTCTTTATGAATTATGGTGATTATCATGTTTTATCCCCCTGAAGAAGGCACGACTCTTGCTACTTTGTCTATTAATGTATGCTAGGTGCAAAATAACAATGAATGCAGAGTTGGGATAGATTTTACTTACAGAATATATAACTAATCCAAAACAGAAGACTGACTCATGAAAGTGGTTAATAAGTAAGAAATTCTATAGTGAAAATCGTACAGGGTTTATTCTTTCCCAATATAATTAAAAACTGAATTCCAGAGAAATTCACATTGACTGGCACAGATAATAGTGTCTTTATGTATGCAATTAATGAGTTAGAATCTTACTCCTGAAAAGCCTCCTTATAGTATTAACCTTAATCATTTTTGTCGAAACGGTGATTTCTGTCTGGTGTGGCAGACTTACATAGGATATGATATGCATGAAGTCTATACATTTGTTATTTGTGATTAGCTGAGCACGATAGTCATAGCTAACTCTGGTTGTCAGCTTCTTATTTTATCTAGTTTGCCCCATTTACCTTTTCACAATGAGACATGCACATGGAAAGATCAAGGTAGAAAAGTAAGCTGCATGAGTCTGAAGAAAATACATTATAAGCATTATCTAGTTACTAATTAGACTCTAGCACAACCTCACTGCAGTGATTAATGTACTCTTCACAAAAGAAAAAGTGATTTATCCTGGATATGAAAGAGATTTGGTTAACACTGCAATTAATCTTTCCATTTATGGGAGAAAATTGTTTACTGCAAATTTTACTTGTCTGACAAATTTAGATGAATTATATTAGATTCAGTCAAAATCATTTCATGCTATAGTCTCCCTGTGTTCCAGTATTGATTAATTTGATCTAATGTTTTCTTGATATATTGGCTTATTTATGCTCAATTACTGCAGATAGCTAAATCCTTACCACAAATCACTAACATTAGCAGAAAAATCATACAAATACTATTTCTTTTAACAAGTAATACACACTTAAAAGCATGGCTAAGTCATTTTTACAACAAAAAATAGCAAAATAAAAACATGTATTTAAAAAAACATAATTTGTCTTTGTGAACTTAAAAAGAGTGAATTAAGTGATGCTGAATGTGAATACAATCATGATAAATAAGATTAGTCATTATTTACAGTAGCATTTCATCTACTCTAATTAGTTTCCAACTCAATTAATTCTAGATATTGCAACATGAATAATATTCTAGAGATACAAAGAGCTATTGAAACTTTTTATGAAAAGGAAATTATGTATAAGCTTTAATTAATGAGTAGTTTGTAAGAAATTATTTTAACTGGGCAATAGTACCTGCCATTATTACTGATAAATATCCCCTCAAATGATTTCTGGCACTTAGTACCATTCTCTGAATAATACTCTTCAGAAAAAAAAAAGTTGTTTTAAAGCAAAGATGGCATATTGCATTGAATCATGAGTATAAACTGTATTTAAAATACAATGCTTCAATAGAAGACAGTGATACAAATTAACCATTTCAAGAAGCGTGTAATTTGAAAAGTTAGTCTCTGATTATGTTATGGCTTTAAGACTGTTGATATAACTTAAGAGTAATTATTTTTCTTTGTAACACGGCAAAAATTTTTGTCTCTAAAATTCATGTTGATGTGTGGCAGAACCAACACAAAATTGTAAAGTAATTAGCCTCCAATTAAAATAAATAAATTTAAATTAAAAAAATCATAATACTGATAAGCCCACTTTTTGCTAGTAATATAATATTAGAAAGGTGTAAATTTAGTTTATATTTTCTTCTCCACAAATTATTTTTACTGTACCTCTATATGGTTATATAGTGCACTTAATATAAAGAGCCTAAGTTGCTATGGAAAGACAAATTTAAACTTAAATAGTAAGTTGTGGCAGGTCTACCAGATGCATTTAGAATTACATGCTTCCTATTTTGTAAAAGATTTGGGAGAATTTATTGCTCTATTTATTCAATTGTTCATTTAACCCTTCTGTTATTGATTCAGCCTTTATTATGTAATTACTTTATCCCATGTGCTTTTAATCACTGGGTTCACAGCCTATCTGGGAACTTGGAAGAATCAAGACTGTAATATTGATACCAAGGAAGTTTGGCCAAAGTTGGGAAAAGCCTGTATGTGGATGAAGAACTTTTCATTGTAGTGGTGGTGGTGGTTTAAGTCATGTCTGACCCTTGAGACTGTGAACTGTAGCCTTCCCCAGGGATGGAACTCGAGTCTCCTGCATTGAAAGCAAGCAGATTCTTTACTGCTGAGCCACCAGGGAAGCCCTTTCCTTGCAGACCCAGATTGAAAATATGCTTGTTTCAAGTGAATGCTCATCAAATAATACCCACTGCAAAAATTTGCCAATAATCAAATGACAGAATTATCTGTTCTGTAGATGTTAGCAAGACTTTTCTTCAACTACCAACTTAATGGACAAACTGGATGTAGCAAGAATGGAAGCAATATATGGGTTCACTAATATGTTATTTTTTCCTTAACCAAGGCTGAATGGGCTACCGCTGTGACTCAATATTTGCTTAGAGTTAAGTGTCAGCAATCCAGAGCCTTTCACGTGTTACCATACCTTGGAGAGAACAGCCTGTTTACCAATGGCTGGTTAATAATATTGAATATATTCCACCATGGAAGGAGTTCTATTTTCCCTTACTGGTATAGGGTTTGATTATGGAGGTGGATTTTCCTTCGTTGTCCACAGTTCTGCTGCCATTTGCATCCTTACTAATCCTCATTTGCTGATATATCCCACAGAATTTTTCTTTGCTAAATAACCTGTCCTTATAGAAAGAGAAGGAAGAAAATAAGCTCATGCTTATCAAGTATTAGCTTTACCATGTTTCTTATCATTCAAAAATGGCTAGCCTGGAAGAATAGTGGAAAGTTCTATAGAATACTCAGTTAAGACGTTAAAAAGGGCATAATACTTTGGGTTTGGAATATGGTGTATTAGCTTAGTACATAAGATCAATATGTACTGCTATTTCTCCCAGAGTTTGGAAATATGAACCCAAGGGAACAAGGATTACAAGCTAGAGTAGCAACTTCCAATCAGGATTCCTTTCAAAGTATTGATTTTCTAACATATTACATTAAAGTTCCACTCTCATAGAGGTCTTATACTAGTAGGGAAAGACTGAAAACACTCCAAAAGAGGATTCCAAATATATTTATATTGAATTTATAAGCTATGATTGCTAAATGGCTGCAGTAACCAGCTTTTTTTTCAGGTAAACAGAATCCATCAGATCAATGTACATACATATATATATATATATATATATATATAGTCAATCTATCTGTATCTTTTTCTTCTTTGGCGAAAGAAGCCCGAGATCATATGCAATGCAGAAGATCCAGTTTTGATCTCTGGGGCAGGAAGATCCCCTGGAGAAGAAAATGGCAACTTATTTCATATTCTTTGTTGGGAGGTTCCATGGACAGGGAATCCTGGCCATCTACAGTCCTTGGGGCCACAGAGTCAGACACAACTTAGAGACTAAGCCACTGCCATATCTATTTATCTGCACACACATGCACACACACACACAGAGAAATTTACTACAGGGAGTAGCCCATGTGATGTGGAAACTGAGAAATCCTACAGTCTGACAATCTGCTATCTACAATCTCTTCCAGAAATACTTTCATAGACACACCCAGAAATGAAATGTCACCTGATATCTGGGCATCTCTTAACTCAATCAAGTGGACACATTCAATTAACCATCAAAATTACCATTTGGGACTTCTCAGGTCATTGAGCAAATAGGAGCAGAGAGATTAATCTTGAATAATTGTTCCTGATTAACAAAGAACAATGCTCTTGGTATAATAAGGTGTAAGATAGAAGATCTAAGGCACCAACACAAAATTCTATGTGTTTTGATTAAAGTTAATGCAATATGCATATAGTAATATTGAGAGTTTCTTAATCTTCAAGGAAGTTTAGATATCCAACCAATTAGGTAGTCCTGGTCAAGTGAAGTGCTCATTGAAGGCAAAGGAAATGTTAAACCAGAAAAAAAGAAAAGCTAGTAAAAATAGTAATTTTGACCTTGTGAAAAGTTGAAGAAACAAAAGTCATAGAAATAAATTAGCTATATTAGTTAATTTTTTCAAAATACTCTTTTACTTTTCATTTAATATACTGTGGTTTTAATTTTATTATGTACACAGTTAAGAGATTATTGATATATGTCTGTGAAGAAATTACAGAGGAAAGGCCATTAATTAGAAACTCTAGACTCAAAGCTCTGTTCAGTGATGGATAAAACTGGGCTCTTGCCCTTTGGGGAAGGGATAAATCTAATTTTGTTTATATGTAGGCAGTTGCAATATATTATGTTGAAAGGTATGTTACTGCTGTTTTGATACTGAACAGTCCAAGGTGGGAATTCTGGTGGGTATCTGTTTTAATCACCGACTATAATTGCCTCCATAATTTGGTCTCTTGCTTTACCTTTTACTTGGCCTTATGTTACTTGCCCTCCCAATACAGAATCTCCCCAAACCACTCCCTTATACTTAAAAAACCATTTCGTTTTCTTTCTACTAAGGCTTAGACATGAAATTTAGATTCCACCAATTTTATGCATCCAAGGGAAATTTTGATTGAATAAATGGAGAAAGAACTAAAGCACCACATAAGTCTTCTGCTGACACTGATGCCAAGTTTTACAAAGGCCTGAAACTGCAGGAATGAAATGATTTGTAGCTTTATGTTCATGGCAGAGGAAATAGCTTTTCTAAGAAGCCACTTTATGGTGTGGGATAGAAAGTCAATTCTAGAATCTCTGTCTAAAATTAATTTTCTCAGACTGAAAATTTCTGTGAAATATCTGTAATTTTAACAACTTCTTTCTACCCAGTTTATATTTTGATAAGAATTCTGACCAGTAAGAGTCATAGATGTTCATTTCAAGTTGTCAATTTTGCATTTTTTCCCTACTTTTGAGAAGGTCCAGAGAATAATTTTATATAAAACCGATAACTTGCAAAGTATGATAGTTCAGTTCAGTTCAGTGCAGTCGCTCAGTCATGTCCGACTCTTTGCGACCCCATGAATCGCAGCACGCCAGGCCTCCCTGTCCATCACCAGCTCCCAGAGTTGACTCAGACTCACGTCCATTGAGTCAGTGATGCCATCCAGCCATCTCATCCTCTGTTGTCCCCTTCTCCTCCTGACCCCAATCCCTCCCAGCATCAAAGTCTAATTTAGGCCTAAAATATAGGACCACAAAGAAAATAATTCAGCTAAAAACCTAACTTTCAAAATATGTTTTACTGTATCTTTTAGTAAAGATTCATGAATATGCTAGACTTCTCACCTATACTAGTTATATCAGAAGACTTTCTAGAGCAATTAGGACTTAATCAAAGGTTAGAATCCTTAGGAGTATAACACAGAAAGTGTCTGGAAGGTCCATACAGAATTCTTACTCTAGAACATAGTACTAATAGCAGCAAGTTCCAGGAGCCTGAATGATAGGAAAACATGCCTATTCCGTTAGCCTGCTTTTCTTCTCTTGCTCTTTGTAGCCTTTTCTCTGCAGCAATCGTAGAAGGTACTGGGTGTTTGTTACTGTGCCACTTGGTGTTATGTTTCAAACTCCATTACCACTAAATGGCTGCCTCTATTCACAGCAGACATGGCACTGGCTGGCAACAATCTAGAGGGTTTTACTGATGACATTAGAATATCAAGGGGAAATGATTACACTAGATTACTAGAGTGCTTTTCCAGATGATCCTTCATAATTAAGTGTTTTTGGAGTTGGAAATAAGAGAAATCCCTATCCAGCACACCACCAGTGGAGTATGCCAGATGGTACCTATACTACAAAGAGGACCCTTAACAGTCCTATGGTTAAAGTTGTCAGCTTTGATTAAACTATGAGGGTGAATAAATCATTAACAGAAACAACAGGGAATAATTATAATGGATGTGCAACTGATAAGGTAAACTGGAATTGGAAGCCAGAATTAACACATAAAGGCAGCGTCACTTAGGTTGATGACTCAGAACTGCAGAGGACCCGAGGACCCTGTGGGCTCCCCAGACTGTCAGGCAGCAACTTTCCAGGCAGAAACTTTGTGACAACTAATTCAGTCTTCCTGAGCAAGTGAGTAGGACCAAGAAATTCTTTCTCAAATGGATGTCTCTTTCTCTGGCAATGGTAAGAAAAACAGTATATGCAAACTTTTAGATGTGATATGGAGCAAGGCAAACAGCAACAGACTAAAAACATTAATTTTTACTTATTCCATTTGAAAAATGATCTTAGGTTAAAGGATTTAACAGTAGGCAATTCTTATCCAAAATGTGTACATTAAAATTTTCTTTTGGGGAATTGTAACTCTTCAGATGAGTGCAATTGTTCGGTAGTTGGAGCATTCTTTGACATTGCCTTTCTTTGGAATTGGGATGAAAACTGACCTTTTCCAGTCCTGTGGCCACTGCTGAGTTTTCCAGATTTGCTGGCAAATTGAGTGCAGCACTTTCACAGCATCATCTTTCAGGATTTGAAACAGCTCAACAGGAATTCCATCACCTCCACTAGCTTTGTTTGTAGTGATGCTTTCTAAGGCCCCCTTGACTTCACATTCCAAGATGTCTGGCTCTAGATTAGTCAACACATCATCATGATTATCTGGGTCATGAAGATCTTTTTTGTACAGTTCTTCCGTGTATTCTTGCCACCTCTTCTTAATATCTTCTGCTTCTGTTAGGTCCAGACCATTTCTGTCCTTTATTGAGCCCATCCTTGCATGAAATGTTCTCTTGGTATCTCTAATTTTCTTGAAGAGATCTCTAGTCTTTCCCATTCTGTTCTTTTCCTCTATTTCTTTACATTGATTGCTGAAGAAGGCTTTCTTATCTCTTCTTGCTATTCTTTGGAAGTGATGCTTTCTAAGGCCCACTTGACTTCACATTCCAAGATGTCTGGCTCTAGATTAGTCAACACATCATCATGATTATCTGGGTCATGAAGATCTTTTTTGTACAGTTCTTCCGTGTATTCTTGCCACCTCTTCTTAATATCTTCTGCTTCTGTTAGGTCCAGACAATTTCTGTCCTTTATCGAGCCCATCTTTGCATGAAATGTTCCCTTGGTATCTCTAATTTTCTTGAAGAGATCTCTAGTCTTTCCCATTCTGTTCTTTTCCTCTATTTCTTTGCATTGATTGCTGAAGAAGGCTTTCTTATCTCTTCTTACTATTCTTTGGAACTCTGCATTCAGATGCTTATATCTTTCCTTTTCTCCTTTGCCCCAAACTACTCACCCAATAACAGACTGAGCTGGGGCAGGGCTAAGATGCAATAGGGGTGAAGCTGGTCAATGCCTCAGGATGTGTCTGCTGTCACTAGGGAGAAAACCCACTCATCTGTGAAACAGTTAAATACATATAGCTGATTAAACATCAGAAGTCCCATGGCTGGGGAGGAGAGTGTGAGCAGGAATGTGGAAGGGGGCAGCATGGAGTAAGTGGGACTTCAACTGGGCTTCTGGAGGGGAGAAAGGAGGTGATGGGGAGGGAACAGAATGAGCCAGACCTCAGAGGTGAGGATGGCTGTGGTCAATCCAGAGGACAAAGAGGAGAGCCATGTCATGGGAAGGAGACAAGGCTAACTGACCTCTTCCATGTCTTCCATGACCTCTTGCATGCCTGTCAAGGGTTTCCACCCTAGTTTATTTTACTGTTGACTTAACAACATATTTGCAACCTAAAAGCTGAGAATTATATTTTATTTGATGGGAATTTTCAGGACTTCAAGCATGGGAGGCAGCATCTCACATAATCCTGAGGAACTGCTCCAAGGAGGAGAAGTGGGAGGAGCCAGGTATATAAAAGTTTTGCAACAAAAGGCAGGCAATCTGAACATCAAAAGGTTATTGTTAATAAAAGAAAAGCTAGACATTTCAAGTTAAGGAATTTAGAGCTCTTTTGTGTATGGGAAGATGCAAGAGTCTGGGCTCATTGAAATCATTCCTTTGATATTGCATCTCAGCTATCTGGAGCCAGTATCCTGTATTTTCATATCCTGAGTTCCTCAGGGCTCACCATAGGGAGTGGCTGCATGTTATGATTGCCAGATAGCAGATATTCTTTCCTTCAGAGTTCCCTCAGGGCTCACCAACTCACCACCTGTGGTGACTAATTGCTGATGACTGTGATATCCTTTGTTTACTGATATGGCAGGAAATTCCATTTCTCATCATCTTTCCACAGAATTATGAGACAGATTGTTGTTGCCCTTTTATAGCTGGAGAACAAGGACTCCTTTGATGTCATTGTTGTTCAGTTGCTAAGTCATGTGTGACTTCTTGCAACCCCATGGACTGCAGCACATCAGCCTCCTCTGTCCTTCACTATCTCCCAGAGTGTGCTCAAATTCATGTTCATTGAGTTGGTGATGCTATCTAACCATCTCATCCTCTGTCACTCCCTTCTCTTTTTGCCTTCAATCTTTCCCAGCATCAGGGTCTTTTCCATTAAGTTGTCTCTTCACTTCAGGTGGCCAAAGTATTAGAGCTTCAGCATCAGCATCAGTCCTTCTAATGAATATTCAGAGTTGATTTCCTCTAGGATTGACTGATTTCATCTCCTTGCAGTCCTATGGAGTCTCAAGAGTCTTCTCCAGCACTGCAATTCAAAAACATCAATTTTTTGGCACTCAGCCTTCTTTATGGTCCAACTCACAAATCCATACGTGGCTACTGGAAAAACATAGTTTTGACTATTTGGGCCTTAGTTGGCAAAGCGATGTCTCTGGTTTTTAATATACTATCTAGCTGTATAAGAAAGCTGTTGCCATAGCTTTTTTTCCCAAAGAGCAAGCATCTTTTAATTTGATGGCTGCAGTACTATCTGCAGGACTCCTTGGTATATGACAAAATTGATATTTGAACCAGGTCTGCCTAATGACAAAGCCTTTGTGCTTTACCCCCAGTTATGCATCTTCCAGGGGGCGGGGCAAGAGGTGAGCTCTCCCACTAGAACTGGGGAGCTCTTTGTTCTCCCTGAGTAGCTGAGTGAAACGAGCAAGTGATTCAGCCTTTTACCTTCCTCTCCTCCTCTATCAAACAAGATAGGAACGGCTCTCATTTTACAAGTGGGAATAACAGTTCCTCCTCTTTGTTTGTCACAGATTAGCTCAGGGAGTATCTCCTGTGGATTCTCTCCCGGGACATGGGTTGATGGGGTGCCATGGCCACTTTCCTCGTGGGAGAGGAGCGTGACAAACCAGGTGTGGCTGTTAGAGCTTCTATTCAGTGACATGCTCACCTCCACTTTTTTGGTCAAGGCAAGTCCAGTGGTCACACCCAAGTTTAAGGGGGTGGAAAATGTCATCTTACAATATGTCTGCATGGGAGAAAATTGCAAATAATGACTCCCATAAAAATAATAACTGTATCACTCTGAATGTTTTTTAAGAACTCTTTCTATTCCTGAATCCTCTCCATCCTTAGAACTCCCTGTGTGATTTTAAACCTCAGGATGAAGAATGTAGGCATGATTCTAATAATTGGGAGCCTTTAAGATTTCCTGACAAATGGGAAGGGACATGGGTAAACCTGTGGCTGATTCATTTTGATGTTTGGGAGAAACCAACACAATACTGTAAAGTAATTATCCTTCAACTAAAAATAAATTGATTTTAAAAAGAAAAAACTTCCTAAGAAGGAAGGTTGGAAATGCTAAATTTCCATAAGTCAATAGAGACAACAACAATCGAAGCAGTATTGGAGCAAAGACAAGGGGGATGGAGTGCAGGGTGCATTTGCAGTGGGAGAACTTGAAAAGGTGGCAGCCATGGAAAAGATTCTGGAACAATCCAGGGGCAGCCTGGACTTCAGATCATGCTGATGGAAAGAGGAGGCAATTCTACAGAGACATTTTATGCAATAAACACTCATGGAGTATCTACTCTGTATAAGCACTGTGCAAGGTTCTGGAGGCACAGAGATGGACAAGAGTGACTGCAGAGACACTTCCAGTCCTGGTGGGTGAGACAGACATGAACAACTCTTCCTTTTAGGAAACAAATGCAGTTAATGAAACTTGACCTTGGATGTGGCCACTGGACTTGCTTTGACCAAAGGAGTGGAAATGAGCATGCCACTTGTCTGCTTCTGTTCTCATCCCTGTGCCCCCCTCAGAGAAAGATGCAACACTTATTTGTATCCCAAAAAGGTCAACCTGAAACATCCCTTTACTGAAAGGTCCACATTCTACTAAAGATATCACGAGGCATCTGGGAAGAGTCCTCCATCGCACACAAAAACATACGGCTACCAAGGTTACCAAGCCCCATTCGCCAAAGCTCTTCTTCCCTATCTGTGCCCTTACCACAGCCTGCTTCACTTTCTTGTCTCGGCTTACTAATACCCCCTCCAATATCCGTAATGTTCTTTCTTTTCTTTTTGCAAAGCAAGTTAATGTTCCCCATCAGCCTGTCAGATCTCCATCACACCGTCCTAGCAGAGGATCAGCCCTCCTTGGAACTCCTCCTCTTTAGAAGGGGAAACAGGTGGTGAAGACAACCATCAGCTTTTTTCATCTCAGTCTATTNAAGCTCAACATTCAGAAAACGAAGATCATGGCATCTGGCCCCATCACTTCATGGGAAATAGATGGGGAAACAGTAGAAACAGTGTCAGACTTTGTTTTTTTGGGCTCCAAAATCACTGCAGATGGTGACTGCAGCCATGAAATTAAAAGGCGCTTACTCCTTGGAAGAAAAGTTATGACCAACCTAGATAGTATATTCAAAAGCAGAGACATTACTTTGCCGACTAAGGTCCGACTAGTCAAGGCTATGGTTTTTCCTGTGGTCATGTATGGATGTGAGAGTTGGACTGTGAAGAAGGCTGAGCGCAGAAGAATTGATGCTTTTGAACTGTGGTGTTGGAGAAGACTCTTAAGAGTCCCTTGGAGTGCAAGGAGATCCAACCAGTCCATTCTGAAGGAGATCAACCCTGGGATTTCTTTGGAAGGAATGATGCTGAAACTGAAGCTCCAGTACTTTGGGCACCTTATGCGAAGAGTTGACTCATTGGAAAAGACCCTGATGCTGGGAGGGATTGGGGGCAGGAGGAGAAAGGGACGACCGAGGATGAGATGGCTGGATGGCATCACAGACTCAATGGACGTGAGTCTGAGTGAACTCCGGGAGTTGGTGATGGACAGGGAGGCCTGGCGTACTGCGATTCCTGGGGTCGCAAAGAGTCGGACACGACTGCGCGACTGAACTGAACTGAACTGAAACTATTTCTAGCATGAGAAAATATGTATAATAATAAAATTTGCGTTTGTGCATCTATTGCCAAGTTTAAGAAATAAAATAGAATCGAAGTTGCAATTTATTCCTCCCAAAACTCATCTCCAATGTTCCTGCTTACAGATAACCTCTACTCCACATTTAGCATTTAAACTCTTATGCAAATTTTTATATTTTATTTGTATGGAGCTGTATCCAAACAGCATGTAATTTATTCTGCATGCATTAAAATTATATTGAAGATATTATACTTTATGATCATCTGGAACTTGCTCTTTCAGTCAATATTTTAAAGTAAATTATCCATATTATTACAAGGGGCTCTTGTTCTTTCATTTTAGTGAGTATTTACTTCAGTGTTGTGTGACTAAAGCAACTTCTTGATTTATTCTTCTGAATAAATATTCATATTATTTTCAATTTTTCAAAATTACAGAGAAAGCTATCAGGAACATTTCTGTCTATGTCTCCTTAGGTACCTGTGGCCATTTCTTGGGGAAATGCAATTGCTGAGTATAACACAATGCACACTTCTCCATCACTAGAGAGTGTGAAACTGCTCTCCAGAGGGGCTGTGCTGATTACAAATCTGGCAGCAGTGAATGAGAGTTTCCTTTGCCCCACACCTTTCCATTAGTTTTTGCTGTTTTTTAAATTGTTGCCAATTTAATAGGTGTGAAATTGTAGATAATTATTTTAATTTACATTTTCCTAATTGCTAATGAGTTTGAGCATTTTTTTTAATATATTATTGACTTTGTGGGTCCCTTTCTCTGAGATTTGCCTTGATATATTATCATCAGCTCATCAAAACCTTTTAAAACTAGTTTCATTTTATTGAGAATTTTTAACTCTTTTGAGGAAGAAAGGTTTTCAGTGTTTTGTTTGAAATATTGATCTAAAATACTAATGCCTGGTTCTTTCCTTCAGGCATTCTCATTTGGCTATTATGTGGTGCAACCTGGGCATCAAGGTGTTTATAAAATCTCCAGGTAATTCTAAGTGCATCAACATGTATTAAGCTGATTCTGTACAGCTAATGGTCCAGAATAAATAAATCAATTGCTGTCCTATTTTTCCACCTGAACAGGTGGTTATTGGGCGGAGGAAGAAGGAAGAGAAATCATTTAAATAGTAAATAAAAGTAAATTACTTTGACTTTATTTCATAAAATATCTTGTCAACTTTGTCATATTCTCAACAAAATAAAACAATACTTAAAACATCTTGTTTTCTGCCTATGGTAGAAAGAATATTTAGGAAAAGAAAGATAAAGTGGCCAAGCTGTTATTGTGAGAATATTAAATATTAACATTGTGTGCCACATGAATATAATTAAATTTGGTATGAAGTATAATCTTTCAATGGGGAAGATAATTCTGAGAAATAGATTTTTCTTTACATAATCTATTACCTAGAATAATATAAACTGGAACTATTACTGGTAACTAGCACTGCTAGGCAGGCATGCCCAGTGCCCAAGTCTCCAGAAAAGTTCCTGTTCAATGCGTAACGCTCAGGGTAGAGTTTGGTGTTTATTAAACTTATCTATATGTATTTTAAAGAAACTTGTATCTTTGCAGGTGTCAACTTCAGATGCCACTCACATAGTTTTAGAGAGAACAGTGCTCACTTTTAAAACAGTATACAATACTATCAGAAACAGAAATTAAGGAAATGATCCCATTTATAATCACATCAAAATGAATACTTAGACATAAATCTACCTAAGGAAGTAAAAGACCTGTACTCAGAAAACTATAGACATTAATGAAATAAATTTAAGATGACACATCAGATGGAAAGATATACCATGTTCATAGATCAGAAGAATTACTATTGTTGAAGTAGCCATACTACATAAGGCAATATACAGATTCAGTGCAATCCCCATAAAAATACCAAGGGAATTTTTCTCAGAATGAAAACAAATAATTTTAAAATTTATGTGAAAATACAAAAGACTGAATAGTCAAAACAATTTTGAGAAAGAACAGAACTGGATGAATGCTCCCTATTATTAGACCATAATACAAAGCTACAACAATAAAAACAGTATGATATCACACAAAAAAAGAGACACATAGATCAATGAAAGAGAATAGGGAGCCCAAAAATAAGTCCATGCACTTACAGTCAATTAATATATGACTGAGGAAGCAAGAATCTGCAATGGAGGAAAATCATAGTCTTTTCAATAAATGGTGCTGGAAAATCTGGACAGCTACATGTCAAATAATAAAATTAGAATACTTTTCATACCATAAAATAAACTCAAAATGGGTTAAAGATCTAAATGTAACACCAGAAACCATGAAATTCCTAGAAAAAATAATAGGTGGAACACTCTGACATAAATCATAGCAATATGTTTTTGCATCTGTCTCCTAAAGCCAAAGAAATAAAACACAAAAATAAAGAAACAGGAACTAATTAAATTAAAAGCGTTTTTAGCAAAGGAGAGCATCAACAGAGCAAAATGACAACTTGCTCAATTTTTGTAAATGATATGACCCATAGAAGTTAATATCCAAAATATAGAAACATTTCATTCAATTCAACATAGTAATGATAACCACAAGATTAAAAAATAGAAGACCTGAATAGTCATTTTCCCAAAGAAGACACACAGATGACCATAAAGCACACGAAAAGATGCTCCACATCATTAATCACGAGAGAAATGTAAATTAAAATTCCAATAAGAAACCATCTCATACATGATAGAGTGACTATCATTAAAAGTTTCACATATAACACATTTTGGTAAAGGTGTGGAGAAAAGGGAATTTTTGTCCACTGTGGGTGGGGATGTGAATTGGTGCAGTCAATCCAAGAAACATCATGGAGGTTTTTCAAAAAGATAAAAATAGAACTACCATATGACCCAGAAATTTCGCAACTGAGTGTTTAGCCAATAAAAATAAAAACACTTATTTGAAAAGATACATACACCCCAATATTCACAGCAGCATTAATTATAATAACCAAGACATGGAGGAACCCTAAGTGTCCATCAACAGATGAAAGGATAAAGGAGATGTGGCATCTATAAAAATTTGCCATTGCAGCAACACGGATGGACTTGAAGAGTATTACGTTAAGTGAAATAAGTTTGACAGAGAAAGACAAATACTTTATGATGTCACTTATATGTGAAATCTAAAAAAAAATAAATTAATGAATACAACTGCAAAGATACTCAAATCCATACAGAGTAAATTAGTGGTTACCAATGTGGAAGGAAAGGGAAGTGGGGAGGGGCAACATAGTTTAGGAGATTAAGAGGTACAAGCTACTATGTGTAAAATTTAAAAAGCTACAAGTCTATATAGTACAACACAGGGAATATAGCCATGTTTTACAATAACTATAAATGAAATATAGCCTTTAATAATTATGAATCATTATGTTGTACATCTGAAATTTATATACTGTTACACATTAACTATAACTCAAAAACCCCCGTATATATAGTGATAAATGCCCAAACAGGTAATGCTATTCTGGCAAAGGGGAAGAAGCTGGCAGATGAAAGCTTTGCCACTCCCCCTTATTGATTCTCAGAGTGGAGTTTAACTTGCTTTAATTTGCTCTTTCTTTTTTGTCTATTATTTTAGAAATTGTAAATACACTTCACTTTCTTATCTCACAGTATTAAGTGCCTCCTGAGAACTAAAAAAATTAAGATTTTGGTCTGTGTGGTTTTATATCATTCGTTGTTGAATACTTTAAAGTAGTACATATTAAACAGTATATTATTTTTCAATATGGGGCTAATAGCAAGCCTACAGAAAAATTGAAAGAACAATACCAAGAGTTCCCTTACATTTGTCTTCGTTTTCCTAAATATTAACAATTTACATGCTCATAGCACAATATGAGGCTAATAGCAAGCCTACAGAAAACCTGAAAGAACAATACCAAGAGTTCCCTTACATTTGTCTTTATGTTTTCCTAAATATTAACAATTTACATGCTCATAGCACAATTATTAGGAACAATTAACATGGCAACATTGTTATGATATTATTAAATAACATGGATCACAATAAACTGTGGGAAATTCTTAAAGAGATGGGAATACCAGACCACCTGACCTGCCTCCTGAGAAATCTGTATGCAGGTCAGAAAGCAACAGTTAGAACTGGACATGGAAGAACAGACTGGCTCCAAATAGGAAAAGGAGTATATGAAGGCTGTATATTGTCACCCTACTTATTTAATTTATATGCAGAGTACATCATGAAAAACGCTGGGCTGGAAGAAGCACAAGCTAGAATCAAGATTGCTGGGACAAATATCAATAACCTCAGATATGCAGATTACACCACCGTTATGGCAGAAAGTGAAACTAAAGAGCCTCTTGATGAAAGTGAAAGAGGAGAGTGAAAACATTGGCTTAAAGCTCAACATTCAGAAAACTAAGATCATGGCATCCGGTCCCATCACTTCATGGCAAATAGATGGGAAAACAGTGGAAACAGTGGTTGAATTTATTTTGGGGGGGTCCAAAATCACTGCAGATGGTGATTACAACCATGAAATTGAAAGACGCTTACTCCTTGGAAGGAAAGTTATGACCAACTTAGACAGCATATTAAAAAGCAGAGACATTCTTTGCCAACAAAGCTCCATCTAGTCAAGGTTATCGTTTTTCCAGTGGTCATGTGTGGATGTGAGAGTTGGACTATAAAGAAAGCTGAGTGCCGAAGAAGTGCTGCTTTTGGACTGCAAGGAGATCCAACCTGTCACATCCTAAAGGAGATCAGTCCTGGGTGTTTATTGGAAGGACTGATGTTGAAGCTAAAACTCCAATACTTTCGCCACCTGATGTGAAAAGCTGACTCATTTGAAAAGACCCTGATGCTTGGAAAGATTGAGGGCAGGAGGAGAAGGGGACGACAGAGGATGAGATGGTTGGGTGGCATCACCCACTCAATGGACATGAGTTTGGGTGAACTCTGGGAATTGGTGAACTCCAGGGAGGCCTGGCATGCTGCAATTCATGGGGTCAAAAAGAATCAGACATGACTGAGTGAATAAACAACAACAATTCCGTCCATAATCAATGCACTAATCCACATCAATGTCACTCAACATAGAACAAAGGAATGTAAGCAAATTCTTAAAATATTTGTGTCTCAATTATTGTGGAAATACGAATCAGGCTAAAATTAGCATTTCTTATGCAAGAAAATTTTTAGCACCAACTACGTGAAACTATCGGTCTTGAAGTAACACTTGAAAACCAGTCATGTAAACTGTGAGGGAAACCACCAGAACGTTTTTGTAACTTAAATAGAAGACTTGACTGAGAATAATGTAATGAAAAGTACAAACAAACAAACAAGCAGATTGCTTAAAGCTAAAATTCATATCTATTTCAGAATTGTATTGGTAGTTGATGCTTATATAATTGAAGAAATTTAGTGATATTCTGTATTGTAGTTAAAAGTGAACATATTTTAAGTCAAAACCCCAATAGTCAAATTAACAAAAAAATACTTTCAAATGGTATATTTTGCTATATACTTAAATGAATCCTTAATTATTTTAGAAACAGAAATAAAGTTGTTTCCTTTGTTTCATTTTCTTGTTCTCTTATCTGTCTACTCTTTCTCTGTCTTCTTAGCCATTAATTATATACCTGAATACTTTTGTAATTTTACTGCCCTTTTAACACTATATATTAACTCTAATTCTTCCTCCATCGATGGAATTCTCCAGGCAAGAGTACTGGTCTGGGTTGCCTTTTCCTTCTCCAGGGGATCTTCCCGACGCAGGGATCAAACCTGGGTCTCCTGCATTGCAGGCGGATTCTTTACCATCTGAGCTACCAGGGAAGCCCCTTTACATCCCTTTGAAAACTATATATTAACTCTAATTCTATCTTTGTAATCAGTGCCAAATTTTTCCAATAGGTAAAAAATTTTATGATTCTATTGATTTTCCATACAATTAATATAAAATTATACCCTTTCTATCTTTGAAGAAAAATAACATCAAGCATTGCTTGCAATACAAATATGTATTTGTAACTTTACTTGGAGGATAATCATAAGCTATAAAAATATCTTCTTGTTATTAGCATCCTTTTAGCAGCTGCAAAGTTATCATTCATCATTTTGCTTACATCATAGGCTGTAACATTAGCATGAACTGGTATAATACAAAACACTATTGGAAAACATATTGAATAAATAGTGAATAAATAAATAAATAAATAAATAAAATATAATTAATAAATAAAAAGTGAATAAATGTATGACTATTTTAGTGATAAAAATAACAAATTAAAAGTACACTGGCAAGCTTCTTTGTCCATGGGGTCACTGAGTCAGACACGACTAAAGCAACTGAGCATGTATGCATCAGTAAGCCTATCTAGTTTGAGACTTCTCTTTGTTATGAGGTTTTTGATTACTGATTCAATCTTCTTGCTGTTAATTAATCTGTGCAGATATTACATTTTTTCATGATTCAGTTTCCTATGCTATATGTTTCTTTTTTTTAATTAATTTTTCTTTCTTAGTTTGTTTTGCTTTACAATACTGTATTCGTTTTGCTATACATTGACATGAATCAGCCACGAGTGTACATGAACTCCCAATCCTGACCCCCACCTCCCCCCTCCCGCCCCACACCTTCTCTCTGGATTACCCGGTGCTTCAGTCGCAAGCATCCTGCATCCTGCATCAAACCTGGACTGGCGATTTGTTTCACTTATGATATCACACATGTTACACTGCCACTCTAACTAATTTGCATTCCCGCCAACAGTGTAGGAGGGTTCCCTTTTCTCCACACCCTCTCCAGCATTTATTGCTTGTTGACTTTTGGATCGCAGCCATTCTGACTGGCGTGAAATGGTACCTCAATGTGGTTTTGATTTGCATTTCTCTGATATTGAGTGATGTTGAGCATCTTTTCATGTGTTTGTTAGCCATCTGTATGTCTTTGGAGAAATGTCTATTTAGTTCTTTGGCCCATTTTTTGATTGGGTCATTTATTTTTCTGGAGTTGAGCTGCATAAGCTGCTTGCATATTTTTGAGATGAGTTGTTTGTCAGTTGCTTCATTTGCTATTATTTTCTCCCATTCAGAAGGCTGTCTTTTCACCTTGCTTATAATTTCCTTTGTTGTGCAGAAGCTTTTAATTTTAATTAGATCCCATTTGTTTATTTTTTGTTTTTATTTCCAGTATTCTGGGAGGTGGATCATAGAGGATCCTGCTGTGATTTATGTCAAAGAGTGTTTTGCCTATGTTCTCCTCCAGGAGTTTTATAGTTTCTTGTCTCACGTTTAGATCTTTAATCCATTTTGAGTTTATTTTTGTGTATGGTGTTAGAAAGTGATCTAGTTTCATTCTTATATGTTTCTAAGAATATAGACATTGCTTCTGGGCTTTCCAATTTTTTAGCATATGCTTGTTCATTGTAGCTTCGCTCAGGTGTAAAGAATTCACCTTCCAATTCAGGAGACACAGGATATATGAGTTGGATCCCTGGGTCAAAAAGATCCCCTAGCATAGGAAATAGCAACACACTCCTGTATTCTTGCCTGGAAAATTCTGTGGACAAAGCAGCTTGGCAGGCTACAGTCCATGGGTCGCAGAGTCAGACAAGACTTAGCACATACCCACAATTGTTCATTGCAGTCTTTTATGTTCTTTGCTGGATTCTTAGCATTAGATAAAACCACCATCTCTCTCAGTATTGACAAACAGGTCTCTTGTAGGAAGTGATCCTCTTCAAGCAGGTCCAAATTGTAAATAAAAACGACAATTTCATACACAAAGTGCAGATGTGAAGGCCAACCCATTTACAAAATACTAGTAAAATTTTGTTTGTTTCTAAATTTAAATATAAAAATGAATTACTACATTTTCTTAGGCAGATGAGACTCTGATATTACCCACTGGGTGTGAACTCCTTTAAAGACTGCTGTTTAATTTGGAGGAAGGACAAGTTAAATTCAAACAAAAGTAGAATTAAATTAAAACAAAAATTCTGAGTTGGGAGATCTCATGATGGGGAAATGTTGTCAACTGTTTGGGATGTTTAGACAGAAAAGGAAAGTTTTAGTGACAGTCATTTTCAGTCTGCTCTGCGAAGCAAAGCAGATGGAACGCTGCTCGATAACCTGCCAGAAGCTGAGAAGAGCAAAGAGCAATTTCACACCTCTTTCTGATAAGGCAGTGGGTTAATTAAAGGTAATCAATCTAGCAGCAAATTAAAAAACAATTGCAAAGATTGTTTTAACGCAAGAGCTTTTCAGTAATGAATAGATCTTTTCAACTGAAGAAAAGCCTGGAAGCAGAGGAATCTGTGTGCTGGATCTTATGAGGTGGGAGGAATGGCTGATGAGTCTGCTGTCATCTTGAGTATGAAGTCTCAGTTTCTCGTTCTGTTTTGCATGGTTTCGACCTTAGTGTCTTAATCACTAAACTGGTGGCCTCCTACGATGTAATTATCCCTTAGTGTCTATTTCTTTTGTGTATATAGACTCAAAGAAAGTTTTTGAATAAGCTCAGCATTGGAAATACTGACATTATTTTTTATTTTACCCAGGTAATTTCCTTGGCCAATAAATCCTATAAAATGGTTATGAGGTTGAATCAGAACCACCTAAATTTTAATAATAATAGCATGGAATGTTATATTTATATAGTATCTTTCATTTCTGAAACTCAGATGATTTAAATATACCTCATTAATCACCCAAGCATTCTTGGAGGTATGTAGGTGGGTGTTTTTAGCATTATTATCAATAATTAAGCAATACCAAAGAGATCAATCTTACTTTTACAACATAAAGAAAGTGTAATATTTTACCTCCAAAAGGCTCATAAAGAATAAAGAGAAAGACATTTAAATATAAATATGCCTCTAAACACGGTGTCAAATATCAGTGGGATAATTGTACAAAATGAATTTGAGATTTATAGCAAAGAAACAACTCTCTTTAGAATATATTAGATTTTTGCAAAAACAGCATCAATACTTTTAGGCCTCTAGGATATGATTAGAGGCATTAGAACAGTAATTTAATTTATTATTGATTCAGGTATAGTCTCTATCTTCTAATGGCTCTCTATATAAAAAGCTTGTAAGAATTAAGTTTTTATTAAAAACAAAAAGTAAAAATGGAAAGATGTCATTAGCTGAATAATCCTTTTTAAGGATAAGCACAATTAGTCATTTATCTGTTGTGTCTAACTGCATAAAGTATTATGAATAAATTCAGAAGATTTTTTACCTATTTGGAATTCTTAAAAGTAGAGCCACACCTATACTGTAATAGCATAGGAAAAAAACTTAATTTTCTGAAATATTGTAAAATATTCTTAGGGAGAATTTTTCATAAAGAAAAATCTTCATTAGCAACACACTGACACTAGTAAAACTGGTAAGGAAATCTGCTTTTGCAACAAAGTTAAAAATAACTAGAAATTTCTCAGGACATTAAGTAAATACACGTGTTTGGTTTTGATCTGAAGATTATTGTTATTAAATTCAACTGTTTGAATTTAGGGCTACCATCACTCTCCTTTTTGTGCTTTGTGAAATGTAGTTAAATATACTTTTAAAATGTTGTAATAGGGAAAATTTCAATTTCATTACAGAAGTTTTAAAAAACTGGTAACTTAAAAAAATAGTGAATCTAACTATCTCAGTATATTTATCTAACCACTCCTGAGATCTGAATATGATTTGTCTATAATGTTCAGGGAAATGAATTATTGATAAATAGTATTTTGTAAGCTTAATTTTAAAATGTTAAAATTCAAAAACTAACTTTTCGACTGTAGTTAAAAATCTTTAAACACTGACGTGCAGTATTAAATGTACTTGAGAAGTATAAAAGTAAAAGTAAAAGCACAAATGTGTGGCATAATATCTGTTATATATAATTCTAAAGAGTCATTTGTTACTCAAGTGTTCCAAAAAAGTAAGTAAGCTATATTAAATATGACTCTATGACACAATTTTTCACTACAACATATAGTGGAATTTTGTCTGCAATTTCTATTTCATGCTTAGCTTATAAAATATATTTTATATAAAATTGGACTTGCCAGTTTATAACATAGATATTTACTGAGAATTTGTCCATAGCCATTGAGTTTTGTGAAACAATCTTTCATTTGTGTGTATATGTGTGTGTGTGCGCATATCAACATAAATTTGCATGAAGAAAACAAGAATCACATTTTAAGACAGAGAATACTAAATGGAACCATCTATAGAAATACATTTGTACTTTCACTGGGAATAGGAAGTCACTCATGCTTTTTCCTTTCCCTCCTACAAAGTAGACAATCTATTGTTCATGTCATGTTGATAGACACATTAAGAACAATTTTGGAGTTTTGAAGGTAGTTGAAGACTTCCATTTATGCTTTGCATTGCACAACACTTTTCAACCAGTAACTAATTTTTTTCTCTTACATCCTACTTAATATGATAATAATAATAATAACTTTAAGCACATTTCCCTAATACATGCATGTTCTTAACTTATCAATGTTATGTCCACACAACTGTAATAAAACTTTATAAACATAAGTAGATCTAAACTGATGAGACTAAATAAAGAATAAAGAATAATACAAGTTCTAGTATTTTTTTGTGTGTGTGTGTATGTGTGTGTACTCTTGGAAGTAGACACTGCACTTCGAATATCACTTCTCCAAGACACTAAAATATTCCTATGTTCAATCCAAGAAGTCTCAAATTATATTAACTCAGCAGCTATCTGCTAATTTTTCATCTAACTGGCTTAATTTTTAAAGACTCCATACTAGTATATATTAGCAAGCATAAGGAGTAAGTTCACTATCTGCAAAAGTAATTTCAGAAAAGGAAGGTTAGGAACTGCTACCACATGAAGTTTTAATAAAACATATGAATTTTATGGCTGCTAAAGGTACGGCCTTTGCTGTGTATTTTTACACATATATGCACACTGCACACTCATTTGCAAGGGTACTTACAAACACACAAAGATTTTATAAAAGGACTTGAATTGCCTTCAACTTACACTTTTGGTATTTTCATGTGATTTGCAGAATTTTTAATCATACCTGCCATTCAACGATGTGGTTCCAAATATACATTTATTCCATTGAGTCAATTACTATGTTCAATATGCAATTACGAAGATTGGCACCAAGCAAGTTTCTCCGTCTCTTTCTTTCTCCTTTGAATAGAAAAGGGAAAAAAAAAAAATGAACAAGACTCACAGCAATCTGAGAATAAGGGAACAAGGAAGGAGTAGGAAGGCAAGTAGGGCCAGGGGACATGGCCCTAGGCTTAGAATCAGGAGCTTATGTTCACTCGAACGAGGTGTTTCAAGAGACAGGGGGACTCTACCTCACACTGAAATGAAGATTTCAAATAATTAATGATGGTAGAGGTAAAATATAGTTAAAATGTAAGACTGCTAACATTTTCTTCTTTAGGAAACTTCAGCAGTCACAAAGGAAGCATCAAAGTTGGATGGGTTTCTAGTATCATTCCCATTTATAGGCACGAGTATGGATAATTGACTCAGAGGATTTGATATCTAGCCGTGACTTTTTCCATGTAAGTGTTCTCCCCATTTATTGTAATTGTTAAGATTCTGTATAATTTAAAGAGTAGTCATCATTTGTCTGATTACATTTTGATTTATTCCAGAGCCTCATCTAAAGAGCTCAACTGTTCAAAAAAAGGTTCTTACATCTTAGAAGAAAAAATATGAAAGCTTAAAGGAATATCTCATAGATTACCTCCTCTCAAATTATATAATAGAATATCAAGGATGTCAGTCAATTTAGATCAGGTCTTGGAATTTCATGAATTTTCCAGTGATTTCAGGAGTTCTACCCAATTTTTCTAGTCACTTAATATTTTATTTTGCTTTTATTGATAATCCACCAGTTGTATTCCTGGAAAGGATCACAACTGACACCTTTATGGATGCTATCCCTAACTTCTTATAGTACAACTGATCTTATAGTATAAAATAACACCTAAATACTATAGAGGAGAATTATCCAACAAAAATAATTAGAAAGCTTAGATGACTTCTGTTCTCATATAATTTGGAACTAAGCTGTTAGCAGTGGAAACCAGATACCTTAAAAAAATTAAAAATAAAGATAATCTCCAGGTGTTATACACATAAATCTTAGATAGCACCACACTTTTTGCCCAATGCAAAAGCAATATATTGTTGGGGAAAAGAACCAAGGCCATAGATTGTTGGATAGTAATTTGACATCTTCTCATAATTGCATAAATTTTAGAACAAGTTTAGGAAGTTAAGATAATGATTGCTAAGAATAAAGAAAAAAAAAAAAAGAACCATAGAAGTCAGCAGTGCCAAACTAGACAAATGTTTTGTAAACTATATCAAGTTCAATTATGGCCTTTAAAAGCAGATAAAACATAACAGAGAAGGAAGAATTTAGGTCAGAGGATCATGAAGGTCTATTAAACAAAGTCAAATACTTAATTCTAGAACTTTAACTTTTGCTGTTTCATAGGTTTGGAGAGTCATGGGGTGGTTGCAGATGAAGAATTTGATGGCTGCTTCACAAGAGCTTCCCATTTATAAGTCAGAGACAGAGGCAATTGCCGTACATGTCAAGTAAAACCCCAGTTCCTTGCAGGAACCCTGGCTGACCAGTCTCCTTGAGAGATTGTCCTCCACATCTTGTGTGGTCCTAGCAACTGTTCTCTCTGCCCTTCGTGGATGCTTGGTTCTACAACTCGCCATTAACCATTTCTTCTGGTTTTCTTAGAAGCTTCAGGAATACATTCTGTTTTATATTTTCTTATGGTCTGCCTAGTGATTAGCTTTGGATGAGGTGCTCAACAAATATTTATGAAAGGAATATATCAATTATAGAGCATGTGCAATTGCAAATTTGATTGCCTTAATTGTCATGTCAGTGTGACTCATTGGGGTAAAGGACAGAACTGCACAAGTACAACAAAACTAGAGAACAGGCACATCTTTTGGAGGCTATTCTTCACACTTACTTGTATTATTCACTTGTCTATTTTTGGCATAGCTGTCAAAGAGCAGAATCACATTTGGTGACACCGTCTGTAGCCAGACCTCCTAGATGAAAATCCGAAGTCTTCTATTGTCAGACTAGGTGATCTTGAGCCCATCACTTATTACAATCTTGTTTCTCAGAGGTGATAACACTTTCTAGTCTCATATAGCTGATATGTGAATGAAGAGATGATTATAACAAAAGACTCTGTAAGTACAAAGCAAGCAATCAATAAATATTAGCTCTTACTATCTGAACCGTGATTAATCATGCATTTTTCTGCCTGTGGGTGTTCAGAGTCTTGGCTTCTCAGGCATTTCATCATTCAGAGCCTAGTCTCATCATTTCCCACCCATATTGTGGAGGAGTTATAGATTCCTGAGGACAGCACTTTTTTAGGCCAATGAGTTTGCAATGAAAGACTCTGTGGGTCCCCAATGGAGCAATATGTATGTTTCTTGTTCTTTAAAGGCCTTTTGCTGAGAAACCACAAAATCTTACTCAGAGACATGACATTTTCTGTTACTAGATCTTACACAATCTGAATCATTAAAAACTACCTTCTGGAAATTCCTGTCCTTCATCAAATTCATAAGAGAAAAGAACTTCTATTTCTGAAATAGTGCCCTTTAGATATTGCTTCATACTGGCCTCATATATGCATTGCTTCAATATTTCTACAATTACTTTATATATATATATATATATATATATATATATATGTATATATATAATAGTTTCACATTTTCCTCATTAGTTAGAGTCCCATGTATTTTCTTACAAAGATGGGGAACTAGAAATGAACTAGTGAAAGTGAAGTCACTTGATCGTGTCTGACTCTTGGTGACCCCATGGACTGTGCCTATCAGGCTCCTCTGTCCATGCGATTTTCCAGGCAAGAGTGCTGGAGTGGGTTGCCATTTCCTTCTCCAGAGGATCTTCTTGACCCAGGGATCGAACCTGGGTCTCCCGCACTGTAGGCAGATGCTTTACCATTTTATTTCCTTCTACACACAAGCTTTGTGCTGTTTCTGGACAGAAGGGCATTATCTGATACAGATTCCACATAGACATAAGGATCTTACAATCTTAAAATCTAATATGCATCATTATTTATAGTATTTTAAACCTCTTTTATTTTTTTGCTAATGTGCAGTGGTTTTAATATATCAGCTATCTTGCATTCATGGCGTAGACAAGTTGAGAAGGGATCTTAATATATCAAATATTTACTTTCTGATTGCAAATAACCAAATTTTAATTTTATTAAAAACTGACAAGGATTACTAAATTACAAAAACTTGCAATGATGTATCTATATATGTGTACATCAGTTCAGTTCAGTCACTCAGTCATGTCTGACTCTTTGTGACCCCATGGACTGCTGCACACCAGGCCTCCCTGCCCATCATCAACTCCTGGAGATTACCTAAACTCATGTCCATTGAGTCGGTGATGCCATCCAACCATCTCATCCTCTGTCGTCCCTTCTCCTCCCGCCTTGAATCTTTCCCAGCATAAGGGTCTTTTCATTACATATGCCTACCTAAACATGAAAATATCAATATATACTTGGAGCATAACAAGTGAGAAAATTATACTAAATACAATACCTCCAAATTTCAAAATGAAAAAAAAAATTTAGATGGTGTGAGAATAATGGTTAGACAATTTCATCTCATAAGTAATACTATTAAAATAATGGTTGGATTATTAATGAGGGAAGAGTTTATGTTTTATTTCTTTTCAGGGCTGAGTACAAAATCTATCACATGTAATGCTAATTTCTCTAACAAATTCTAGCTTTGTTAAATATGTTATAGGCAAAGGAAAAAATGACAGAAGCAATAATTTTAGGCAACTAAAACCTAGTCAACCATAAGACATACAATTTCAAGCACAATACATTATGGGGTTTAAATCCTAAAGGAATGACAAATACGAAAGTTCTAGAGAGTACTGCGGAGAAGGCAATGGCACCCCACTCCAGTACTCTTGCCTGGAGAATTCCAGGGATGGGGGAGCCTAGTGGGCTGCAGTCCATGGGGTCGCTAAGAGTCGGACATGACTGAGAGACTTCACTTTCACTTTTCACTTTCATGCATTGGAGAAGGAAATGGCAACCCACTCCAGTGTTCTTGCCTGGAGAATCCCAGGGATGGGGGAGCCTGGTGAGCTGCCTTCTATGCAGTCGCACAGAGTCGGACACGACTGAAGCGACTTAGCAGCAGCAGCAGCAGAGAGTACTGATATAATCTAAACTTAAAGGTTGAAATAGTAAATTCAGGATTAAGAGAGATATGATTGCCTCTAAGTAGTACTTAAACTTCATAAATTCCATCATTCTATGCAGTCGCACAGAGTCGGACACGACTGAAGCGACTTAGCAGCAGCAGCAGCAGAGAGTACTGATATAATCTAAACTTAAAGGTTGAAATAGTAAATTCAGGATTAAGAGAGATATGATTGCCTCTAAGTAGTACTTAAACTTCATAAATTCCATCTTTGGGTTAGTGTCCATTTTCTAAACAGAGCTTACAGTTTAGAGTTTTAAAACAAATGCTAGACTGTCACTCAAAAGCCTCCTATTGTTACCTGTTTATTATTCAGTCCGAGTTTTAATATAAAAGTTGTTCAATCACTGTTAAACAAAAGAAGATGGTGTATAAGAAATAAGGATAACATTTTGTTTCAAGTAAATCTTAGATCACAGACATTCTGCAATTAGTCACTGCAATTGCAAAGGATTATCATTATAAACACCTATGTGACTGTAAGTAGAGGCACCCGTGAAACATATAAGTTGAAGAATCAAGATAAAAAATATAGATAATTTAATGCCAGTGAATAGTTTTCTTAAAAAATAGAATTTAATGGAATTGTCACACATGTATAAAAGTGAAATCACTAAGCAGAGTAGTAAAGCAACCCTTTAAACCTTTTCCTAACAAATAGAAATTAGGACTACATGCTTTTTATCAAATCTTAAAGAAAGAGATAATGATTGTTTTTCCAACAAATTTAATGAGGCTAGCATACTCTTATTTCTAAAGTGGTCAAAGGGAGTACAATAAAATAAAATAAATTATTTTTGCTCATCAGCATATATGCAAAAATCTTCAAATAACCACATTTAGATCTTTAATACTTAGTGCTTATCCCTGGACTATCCCTGGAAAAGGAGGAAGGGAAAAATATAAAACTGAATCAGAGGTCAGAGAATAGCAAGGAGAGATAAGAAAGCCTTCATAAGTGAACAATGCAAAGAAATTGAGGGAAGCAATAGGATGAGAAAGAATAGAGATCTCTTCAAGAAAACTGGAGATGTCAAGGGAACATTACATGTAAAGATGGGCTCAATAAAGACAAAGATGACATGGACCTAACAGAAGCGGACGAGATCAAGAAGAGGTGGCAAGAATACACAGAACTATACAAAAAGATCTTAGTGACTGGGATAGCCATAATGATGTGGTCATTCAACTAGAGCCAGGCATCCTGGGCTTTAGGAAGCATTACTACAAACAAAGTTAGTGGAGGTGATGCAATTCCACCTGAGCTACTTCAAATCCTAAGAGATGATGCTTTTAAAGTGCTGCATCCAATATGCCAGCAAATTTGCAAAATTCAGCAATGGCCACAAGACTGAAAAAGGTAAGTTTTCTTTCCAATCCCAAAGTAGGGTAATGCCAAAGAATGTTTAAACTACAACACAGTTGCACTCATTTCACATGCTAGCAAGGTAATGCTCAAAATCCTACAAACTAAGCTTCAACAGTACATGAATCAAGAATTCCAGATGTACAAAGTGGATTTAGAAAAGGCAGAGGAACCAGAAATCAAATTGCCAACATCCACTGTATCATAGAAAAAGCAAGGGAATTACAGAAAATAAACATCTACTTTTCCTTGATTGATTATGCTAAAACCTTGGACTATGTGGATCAGAACAAACTGGCAAATTCTCAAAGAGATGGGAATACCAGACCAACTTACCTGCTTCCTGAGAAATCTGTAGGCAAGACAAGAAGCAACAGATAGAACCGGACATGGAACAAAGGACTGGTTTCAAATTGGAAAAGGAGTACGACAAGGCTGTATATTGTCACTCTGCTTATTATCTTTCATGAAGAGTACATCATGTGAAATGCCAGGCTGGATGAATCATACTCTGGAATCAAGATTGCCAGGAGAAATAGCAACAACCTCAGATATGCAGATGACACCACCTTATTGGCAGAAAGTGAAGAGGTACTAAAGAGCCTCTTGATGAAGGTCAAAAAGGAGAGTGAAAAAGTTGGCTTAAAACTAAACATTCAAAAATGTTAAGTATTGGGCATTCTGGTCCCAACACTTCATGGCAAGTAAATGGAAAATGGAAACTGTGCAGATTTTATTTTCTTGGCCTCTAAAATCACTGTGGATGGTGACCAAAACCACAAAATTAAAAGACACTTGCTCCTTGGAAGAAAAGCTATAATAAACCCAGACAATGTATTAAAAAGCAAAAACATCACTTTGTCAGCAAGATCCTTACAGTCGAATTTACGGTTTTCGCAGTAGTGATGTACACATGTGAGAATTGGACCATAATGAAGGCTGAGCACTGAAGAACTCATGCTTTGGAGCTGTAGAGCTGGAAAGACTCTTGAGAGTCCCTTCGGCAGCAAGGACATCAAACCAGTCAATCCTAAATGAAATCAACCCTGATAGTCATTGGAAGGACTGATGCTGAAGCTGAAACTCCAGTACTTTGGCCACCTGACGTGAAGAGCTGACCCACTGGAAATGACCCTGATGCTGGGAAAGATTGAGGGCAGCAGGAGAAGGGGCAACGGAGGATGAGATGGTTGGATGGCATCACCGACTCAATGGACATGAGTCTGAGCAAGCTCTGGGAGATAGTGAAGGACAGAGAAGCCTAGCATGTTGCAGTCCATGGGGTCCCAAAGAGTCAGACATGACTGTGTGACCAAACAAAAATAATAATCCCTACCTAGAACCTAAGGCTGCTTTACTTTGGAAATTTATCTAAATTTACCAACACATTAACATAAAGCAAAGAAGAATTTTTATGATTATCTCAATAGATCAGTAAGTTCTTCAATATTATTTGCGAAAGAATATTAGTAGGAACTTTTACCACTTGAATTTTCATCTGGAGCCCCAAAGTTGAAGACAATCTTTTTTTTTTTTCTTGGTTTTATTTTATTTTATTTTATTTTAGTTTGTTTTGCTTTACAATACTGTATTCGTTTCATTACACATTGACATGAATTAGCCATGAGTGTACATGAACTCCCAATCCTGACCCCCACCTCCCTCCTCCCGCCCCACACCTTCTTTCTGGATTATCCCCGTGCATCTGTCCCAAGCATCCTGCATCCTGCATCAAACCTGGATTGGTGATTCGTTTCATTTATGATATCACAATGTTACATTGCCACTCTGCCAACCCTTCCCACCCTCTCCCTCTCCCACAGAGTCCAAAAGGCCGTTCTATACAACTGTGTCTCTTTTGCTGTCTTGC